>OMOT01029668.1:0-28695 GCA_900312575.1 Acanthochaenus luetkenii | reverse complement strand
AACCCCCGCTAACTTTACATCCCCCTACCAGAACCACCTGAACCACTTAAACTACCTGAACCACTTGACCCACCAGAACCACCTGAACCACTTAAACTACCTGAACCACCTGAACTCAACCTCAATAATATATTTTGTATATTGTTTGAACTACTTCTTATTGCATTCTGTACCATACATACATTCTGTATATATACTTTATCTATTTTTATTCATTCCCCACCCATATTTATAAACAATCATCGCATTTATATCACTGTGCACACTGTATATTCATATTTAATCTCATTAATACTAATTTTGGTACACGTTACACTTCATGTAACCATTCTGCACTTCTGGTTAGATGCCAAACTACATTTAATTGTTATAGTACATAGTAAAGTTGGATCTGATCTCATGTAATCTGATAATCTTGTGTGAACGGGTGCAGCAGTGGGCCTATAAGACAGGAGACGGCAGCAAAACACAGCGGACCCTGCTGTCATGGATTCCATGCATTTTGCCCTAAGGGGCATAGGGTTGCAGGAAATGACCCCGAGTTACCACAGCGGGGCGCTAAAACATCACCGAAGACCTTCGGAGCCACTTCAGCTCAGGGCTTGGCCTGACTGTCGGGTGTCCTGTTATTCATCATCACTTATCCAACAAAGCTCATCAATGAAATAACTGCGGACAAAATGACAACCAGCTGTGTCTTTATTCAAAAGTTTTAAAACAGCAATACTAGAAACACTTGACCAATCACTTTTAAGTCATAGATTCCTCATTATGCCACCACTGTACAAAAGCCACTTGACAGTTGACATTGTGTTCTCCAATACTCAATAATACAAGAGGCAGCAAAGCATACTGATAAACGGCTGTCTGGATAGCTTTACATCAAGATAAATGTCTTACAGAACAATTGTGTTGTGAGATTTACATAATTCTTTCGAAAATTACACATTCTCCAATTCTTTTGAAAGGTCAGCCGTCAACTCTCCATACAGTGCATACACAGAAACTTACCAGCCAATGAAAAGACCTTTCTTTCTTTCTTTAGACAAGTAGAATTCACAGCAAACATACTTCTATTTAGAGTTACGCCAACAGTACTTCACTTAGGCCTCTGCATGGGTCCTCTGTTCCGAAATGATCCCCCTCAACATCGCACTAAAACAGTTCACGGCAATGATCAAAGGCTCAGGGTTGGAAATAGTTCATCAAGTCACAAGGTATCACAAACCTACGAGACTGAATCCAGTACAATCCACACATTTGATGAAAGCAGCTATATTCAAACCAGCATCATAAACCACTTCAGTCTGTTTCAGTAGTGACCAGCACACTGCATCCAAATCCGGTTTTAATCAATGTTTTCAAGCTTTGGCCAAAAAGCTTGTTGTATTGGCTGTAGATGAACGGTTCAATTTGAACACCTTCTTTTTACAAGAAACACTGTACAGTTGCTAGGTATACATTTGTACAAAGACACGTTACTATACATGTCTAACAGCTAGCGAGTAAAGAAATGGACAACAGGGAGAGTCGTCACTCTGCCACAGAAAATGCCATTTCAGATTTCAGCTTGATTTGCCACATACGCAAAAGCTGTGAATCTTTTTTCTTATTTTGACCTCCGTCTCATTATACTTCTGGTAGAGATGAAAGTAGATTGTTTATTTGCGATGGTGATTCTCACAATCAAGCGATATTCTGATTTTGTTTTTCCTTGACCAGTAGTGTGAATCACCTCACATTTCCCCAATTTTCTTTACACATTTGACACTCAAGTGTCATCTGATAATTCCGTATTCAATGAAATGTGAAAGGAAATACAAAGATGACATGATTAATGGCAATTTTGGAAATAAACTGTCAAAGTTAATTCAGCTTTTCTTTCTTTTGCTTATGGAAATGTTGTTTATGAGCAACATATACAAGAAGCCTATAGAAAGTCAAGGTGCAGGGATTGCAAAAATGATGGCGCGAGACACATGTTGATGTCTAAATGACATAGTAAAACAAATCAACTTAAAAATGTCAGTAGCCCCTTATCCCATAAATGAAGATATATTGTTTCAAACCTGAATTCACGGTACAAAAATATAATATGCCTTCACTAATTGGATATCATGAAGTCTATGGTAAAACAGACTTATGATAGTCTTTGATAATCCTTTCATATTGTGAGTCCTTCCTATGACCGTTCATTACCGTTTGGCACTTTGGCACACTATATACTAGTACACTAACATAAAATAATGCAGTAGTTAACCACTGAAGCGTCTTTATAAGGATGTAAATCAATACTTTCTCTCCGGTAAATCATAGTTCAGATTTGTTGTGTTTAGTGGCATTGGGCGGGTGACATTTACACAGTTGCCCCGTGACAACCAATTAGACAGCTTCTGCTGAAGTTTCAGTTGATACAGACATTGTCACTTTGGCTATTTTCACAGTGGTCTTCACGCAACTCTCTGCAGCCTTGTTGGCAGCGATGTTGGCATTTCTGTTCTGGCAGTCCGACTCAAGGCTATTGTCCAACTGCTGGGCACTGCCCCTGCAGGCATGGCAGGTGCTGAGGAAGGCATGCCGCAGGTCCTTGCTCCTCAAAGCGTAGATGATTGGGTTGACAGTGGAGTTGAGCAGGCAGAGCATGCTGCAGAATGCAAATACTGTCTTGATGTCATCGTCCATCCTCCAGAAGAGGTCATAGACCATGATGGCTAGCACCGGGCCCCAGCAGATGACCAGCACCACCAGGATGAGCACCAGGGTCCTGGCCAGTCGGATGTCCATGCGTGTCTGCTCGGGGCGGGCGGTCTGCACCTTACTCCCATCTGCTGAGTATACCACAAGGCTCTTCTGGGAGGTGCGGCTCAACATGCGCATGGTGTGGTGGTGTGCCTTCCACAGGATGTACATGTAGGCGTAGATAATGAAAAGAACCAGCACACTGGTCACCCCAATCCAGAACATCAGGTAGTTCTTATCGATCAGAGGGAATATATCTGAGCAGATGGAGTTGAGACGTTTGCAGTTCCAACCCAGCAGAGGTAGCACTGCGATGATGATGGAGATGGTCCACATCATGCAAAAGGCGATGACGGCCTTGGTCCGCGTCACGATGCGCCTGTAGGCCAGAGGCCGGTGTATGGAGATGTAGCGGTCAATAGCAGTCAGGAAAAGGCTTCCCACAGATGCAGTGAATGAGGCAGTGACCCCGCCCAGCTTGAAGAGGAAAACGTTGGGACTGTCCTTCCTGTGGAAAACATGGAAGTCCAGAAAGCTGTAGACAAAGATGACACTGCCCAGCAGGTCAGCCACAGCCAGACTGCCTATGAAGTGGTAGGATGGCCGGCAGCGAAGGGTGCGGGACTGCAGGATGACGCAGAGCACCACCAGGTTCTCCAGCACAGTGAAGGTGCCCAGGGTCAGCGACATCACAGCCACGGCCAGCTGCTGGCTGGGAGTCAGGATCATGAAGCACTCCATGTCCATGAAGTTCTCCCCACACTGGATATTGTTATTTTCATCTCCAAACGTGCTCCTGTTGCCAAACAGGTCTGTGGCATTGGTGGGGTAGAAGGGGATGCCTTTGAGGATCAGCTCCTCGTCCGCAGGCACTTTGCCTGGGAAAGAGTTGCCGCGGAAAGCAGACAAAGGCTTCTGGAGAGAGAACCTGCCATTAGTGAAGTCTATGTCAACGGTGGGGTCGTCATAGTTTGCGTCGTTGGAGCCCAGATACCGTAAACCAGAGGTAATAGTCCGGAAGGTGGTATCCGCCACGCCATCCAGCACAGATTTCATGGCTGTGCCTGAGGGTAACACTGCAGTCTAAGATGATGCCTGGGCAACCTACAAATCGACGAAAAGACATTTCAGACAGGCTTTTTTAAAAACCTGACCATAATATTGAAAAAGAGAATCTTGAAAATACCACGAGAGAGTATTCTCTAGCATGGTTGCAGCAGTACGATATTTTAGTCTATGCACCTTTGATACATACATATCCATAACCTGAACTGGAAATGACCTTCACGTCATACAAACATCACACAGCAAAATATTTCAAAATGTCCAATTCTATCATTTCTTCTATAACTTTCTAGATTAGAGTGATTTTCATACATAGACATGACATATCCCATGAGGGCTGGGCGAGAAACCTCATCGTCTGGCTGTGGTTTTCAGCACTTACAGATCAGACTCTGGTTCACAACTCACAGAACATTATTCACTACTGTGCAACACAATGCAATTCCTGCCTGTCAATAGCAGGAAGAAATAGTATTGCTACAGCATATTGTACATACCAACCTCTGTTATTGTCACATATGGGACACACCTATTCCAACAAGAAGGAGAATTGTGACAACGGAATGTCATCAATTAATATTACATGCAACATGTCAATATTCAGATCTGATCTCATGTAGCCTAATGACTCGTGCAAGGCTGTAGACCTACTGACCATCCGTTCCGTGCAGGTAGGACACATTCATTCATGAATCCACACATTAAAAAACAAGTGATTTCCTGAAGGGAATGATAAATGATTCAGGGAAAAACATTTGTCAAAATCAGACGAAGCATGCAAAGTGTTTATAGAAGGGGGACGCAGTGTTACGAGCCCGGACGAGACGTCTTAAGGAGAGAAGGGGTCTGGTTTACCTCACATGCTTCCCCCAGCGCGGCGCACTGTTAGTCCGGTGAAGTCAGACGCGCAACGTCAAACCAAACTCCCTCACACGAAAGAGAGACACGTGGCACGCGATTATCGTTTAGCATTAGGACGAACTCGTGTTTTAAAATGCCTTTCTTCGTTTGCTAATTCTAAACGCGAAATCTGTTCTTGAAGTTTCTCTATAACGTGCCTTGACGCTCTCCGGCGTGCGCTCCCGGTTTGTGGGCACGGGCTGCGTTCTCCACCGTCTCCACCGTCTCCACCGTCTCCACCGTCTCCACCGTCTCCACCGTCTCCCCCTCCGTGGTCATACTTATGAAGCGTCGCTCCCACGAGCCGCGTCACGTGTTTCCATGGCTTTATCTGTCCAACCCACGACGCTGTCAAGCGCGATGCATCAGAACAGTATAAATATATATATATATTTTTAAAGGATCTGATTTTAATTCCCAAAGTTGTACAACCAGACAAAGGACCAGTATCACCGCAAACCTAGACTCAGAAAGCCTTGTAATATTATCATTTCTCCCAATTCATAATTGTAAGATGCACTATTTCTATATTTCACACCAACAATAGGCTGTTCACAGGTCTGGGGTTGCAGACTTGTGATGGTCCGTGCAGGTCCAATCCACCTGCTATGCTGCAGAACGGAGCACCTCTGACAATCCCAAACGAACAGCAGACGACGTCATTTTGATGCACGCTGAGCTGGAAAGGTCGAACCCAATTATTCCCAGCATGCCTTCTTTCCCTTAATAACCGTTTTCACTTTCTGTCTACCTTCCCGGTGTAAACTGACCCAAGAAACAACTTCTCCAGGTGGACGATTTGCACAATATGCCCACCTGAAACCTTTTCACGTCCTTTGTATGACTGTGTGTTAGTGTTAGGCTTCGGAGGGCAGAGGATTGAAATGCACACTCAAATGTCTTGTTGGCGGCCCGATGCTGGGGAGTTGGTTCACAGTTACACAGTTACGACTCAGTAAAGGGCTGGATGGTGATGTGACAATACAAGATGATCCACCCACATATCGGACCCTTCACATGCACTGTGATGTTCCTCATCCTCGGGCTAAACCAGCCGATTCAGTCAGGTTACACACCACAAAGTGAAGCTCTGGCCTTATTCAAAACAGATTCAATTCTCTGATTATGAATGGCCTAATTCCCATTAATACATTTGACAATATCCTTGCTTGAGTGTTTCTTCACGTGTTACACAGTGGCAGGATCACTGGTGCGGCTAGCTGTCGACGAAGGCAGGCCTTGACAACAGAGATGGCGTTTGCATCAGAGTTACATTTGTGGCCACAGACGTCCTCAGCAGGCAGAACATAAAAACCGTGTGCCACTTCGGTGCTGAGCCGAGGCGATGGCTCTATCATTATCACAGGTGCAATTATCAATATTGCCCGGCCATGACCCTGTGAGAGATGAACATAATGTTCTTCCCTCCAATAGCTGTGAAACGAGGAGTCTATGGGCAGCAGGCAGCTGAGTTCTGGGCTCGTCGTTCCGGTTATGTCCATTTATTACCTTTTCATTTTGCACATAAATCAAACAACGGACTGCTGGCAGGTTGTCAGTGTAAGCACCAATTACTAGTAAATGCTCTCAAAGCCGTTTCTCATTCGTCTTTATTAATTGGGGTAAATTGACATGGAACACCTTATTTACAGCAATGGCCTACTGGAGTAGTTCCAGGAGGAAGCTGAGCTGCACACACTGATTCAAACCTGCGAGCTGCCAGTATAAAAGTCCTCTGCTGCTGACCACTGATTATCCCCACCAGAAGAATTTGGGGATACATGTTTTGTTCTAGGAAACATGAAAAGCAATTTGTGCAGGAGTGAAGCAGAGCAACACTGGTACACTTTCTAATTCTGATTTTCTCACATGGCGATGTCTCCAGTTTGCTTCTTTAACCCTTAATGGAAAAGGAACCCTCAGAGACTCTCACGCTGTTGGACATCACCAGTCTGTGATGTTCAGTGTGTTCCAGGAGTGTACCCACTTCCCCTCAACCTGCCTCGTCTACATCTACTTCACTTAGTGGTTTTCTACATTTCCCAGAATGCCCAGAGTTACAATCAAATACACATCGTCTACGTTTGGCCACAGGAATACGAAAAATACACCAAATAACAAAATCGATCCAGAAATGCAAGTTACGTCACCGACAGCTGTTGAAAAAACAAACAAAAAAACAGTGTTAAAGTGTTTTAGGGTGGATTTGTCCTTTAAGCTTGATTTATACTCTTTGTGTGACACCATGTTGGAACGTACAGGGTTTTCTTACGTCAACATTTGCATTCTGCAAAGAGCGTAATGAACAATCAAAAGAAATCGAAATATAGTTGGAACCTCGTCAACTACATGGCCCACAGTGCTTATTATGCTCATCCCAGTTATTCAGACACATGCAGTAGCCAACACATGGAACATGTCGATTTGATGCAGCGGGATAGCTTGCCAAACTGACTGGTGTACTGTGACACGTCTCTGACGTGGTTGGCATGCTAACCAGTGAGCGATGGTTGAAGCGAAGCTCACGGCCATCTGTTGTGGTGCATAACGTTTTGTCCTCTGACGACTCATCTTGAGTCCGCAGTTCAGCTTTGGGGAAAAATTGCAGTCAGAGGAAGGAAGTCTTCTGTGATCTCCATACCTGTACCTTTGGCTAAATAATACTCAGGTCTGTTCAATACAGTTGTTGCCATTTGTGCATATTGAAATACATAAACAGAATATTGCTTCCAAAATGTATTTATGAACACATAGCCAACATATCATACAAGACACGTATAACGCAAACAAGACATACATGAGGTGCAGAAGTGAAACAGGTAAGCCCATGAAGTGCTAAGTGCTTACAGGCCCAACAGGGTTCACATTAAGATGATGCAGGATGGGAGGCAGATGACAGTTCACTCAGGACTCATATGTGTTTGTGTGTAGTGTGGTGCATGGTGTGATGTACTATGTATATGATGCATGCAATGTGAAGCCCTTTGAGACATACTTGTATAAAAGGGCTATATAAATATTGATTGATTTTATTTTATTTTATTTGATAATGCATCTACTGTCCGGTCTCTTTTCCCCAGATCGTCACAGTTTCATGGCTCTTGGAGGAAGGAGGTCTGGTTTACAGAAGCCAAGTCAGAGAAACACAGATACTTCACTATGTCATCATCGATATCGGAGGCTGTCTCTGGTTCTTGCATGAATCCAAGCCTTGTTTCCCGCTGGCATTCCCCTGATCTTAATCTTAAAGTACTCCTCAATGTGTAATGAGTGCAATTGCTCATGCCATGACAAAATAGGTTAAACCAGTGATTATCACATGGCATAACCGTGAGTACAATTCCAACCTGATTTGAAAATAGGCCACATATATACGTATAAGCTGATGTGTTTGTATTTTGCCAGTAAGCGATCTTTAAAAACAAATCTGCCGCACTTGCTCATAATTTTGTGTGAAATGCTGAGAAAACTACAGAGACGAATGACCCGATGTCTGGTACATCCATAAATAGACCAGCTTTTTGTGTTAATGTCATACAGCTCAAGCTGCACCATCAGTTCATGACAAATTACAGTTTACTCAAATCCCAAGACAAAGCTACCAAAGGTTTGCTTGAAAATAAAAACATGTAAATTACAATTGAATCCAATTATACCAACAAAAATAACAACCCAAAACCAATAATCATCAGCAGTCATGTTGAAATAATCAGATTGAAACACTGTCATTGGGGTTTTCTATGTTTCTATTGATTGTATGTTTTGGATATGAACACATTTTTTGGCATACAAGCTGATTGGCTGCGCTTTAAAAAACAAGAACAGACAGAACATGATAGAAAAGTTGACAATGTATTTAACAGTATTGAAAGTCTTAAAAACGGTTTCTTAAAGGGACATTAAATAATCTAGGACGTCTATTGGCGACCAGTAGGTATTGCCACAACATTGATAGAACCTCCTACAATAAGTCTCTGGCACAGATTCTGTGCATGAATCCAACCTGACTATGAATCTATGTGAATATACCTTTAAAATGTACTTGGTGTTATAAAGTCTGGTGTACGCCTTTCAAAAATAACTTGGCTGTTGGGACCAAATGAAACTTCACTTGAAAGATTTGTAAGTACGGAGATGACAACTTGCCAGTGACAGATTTTTAAGTAAAAGACATGAAAATCTGCCAGTGACATGTGGATGGCTGCAACAGACGGGACTCTGTAGCCCCCACTCTTTTCTGACCTAGTCGAACTTCAGCAACAAGGAATATACAGTATATGCCAGGAATTATATGTTTTTTTTCATCTGTTGTAATGCCATAACTCAAATGGATCTGGGAAGAGAAGTGGGTTGGTGGTGAAATATCAGACGCAATGCACTGCAAGCAGGAAAAGTGCAAGTGTTTGTTTCCCAGTTCCTGTTGAACTCATATGGAATGCATAAAGTCAGGGTTTCTCCGATGGATGAACACCACCACTCAACCCTGGTGCACGTGGATTGATTAGACATCCTCATACACGCTTTACGAATCATACATCAAAATGACTAATGCTGTTGAACGCACCGTGCTGTCAACGGAATATAAACAGTCACACAAACAACCAAACCAAACCAAGAAAAAGGGTCATTCCTACTGCGGTGCACCGCAATCGTATTTGTTCTCTTGATCTTCCACGCTTTCATAAGCGGGTAACCATCGATCCTAATCCTGAAATCCTAATAACAGAGGCATGTGTGCAATTCCTCAAACTGCAACAATATCATAATTCCTCACTCTCCCAGTGATATGTTATGGGATTGTTTTTTCTTTATCTTGAGTTGTCATTGCATTGGAAGATAACCATTCGTCTGCTTATCCTACTTGACGCATCCAAATTGCATCCCATTCGCAGCCGACCATTAGTCTTAAAAGTAGAAGGCAGTGGACTGATGTGTAAGACTAAACCTAAAGACTAAAACCAGGCATGAGAAGAAATGTTAGTTACTGAAATAAAAATGGCGGCTAAAGTTCATGAAAAAATATAGAAACTCCCTCTTGATTCACCAAATAAAGTAAAAATGAATGAGTTTTTCAGCCTTTTGACCAAGAGAGAGAAAGGTTAAAGGGGAAGGGCAGGGCCAATCAGGGGAGAGAGCGGGCCCCTTTAAAAGGAGGAAGAAGCCAGAGAAGTGAAGTGGTGTGCGAAGTAGGGTGGGTGCGGAGTAGTGTGACCCATGGTGCGTGAGGTGTGTGCGGAGGGACGTAAAGTAGTGTGCGGAGTGGCGTGAAGGGTGAGAGGTAGTGTGTGACGTGGGAGGTGTGGAGAGGTATGAATCGTAAGAGAGTAAGAACCGAGACCAGAAAGTAGATGCCGGAGCGGAAGACTGAGTGCGCTGTGTGCCGAACCCCTGACCGTCCGAGGACCCTTCTGGTGCTGAACCCTTGCTTGGATGACTACCCTTCTCCTGCCTTGACCCCTGGACTCTGTGCCTAAAACCTGTATGTACCGAGAGAACACGGTAATAAAAGCTGTTGATTTCCTCTCAATCTCGTTGTGGACATTGTATTTGTCATCTCCGGCCCGGTGGACACTCATTTCCCCCCGAATGTACCACAATATATAAAACTAACTGATTCATTTGACTACTCAGACTACTACAGTTGTATATGGATCAGGATTGTGATAAAGTCACCTGATTAAGTATTACATTTACATTACAAGTACTGATGTACATTAAACGGATACACAGCATAATGGCAAATACAGCTACACATTTCATTCCAGAGGAATGCTAAGGGTTCTTCAAAGCACCCTGAAACAGCTCGGGATCCTTGATGTAGACACAAACCATCATTTTCTGTTGTTGTAGTTGACGGTAAATGACCTAAGAGAAACAACAAACTAAGATGCATCTGAATGAAATAGTGACCAAATAATCCAAAGCTGCAGCTAACTATTAGAAACTGATAACAATAATGCTAACAGCAATATTTAAATACAATCATTTCCGCTAATATGAAATTACATTAGCTCCATAACTAGCTTGCAACAGAATAAAACAAACAACACCTTACGGGACGGCAAAACAAGTTATTTTCAAAACATTCTGGTCTGGCCGCTGCAGGCCAGCTGTGTTACTCCAGATAATAAAACCAGGAAGCTTTATATAAGTGAATCATTTTACTCCGTTACTGTTACTACACTGACAAAAATGTAAGGTTTTTCAGGGGTGTAACAGCCAAACCACCTTTGACTCTGACCACTGTGCATATCTGGGTGTCTGTGAAGTGTGAGCATCCCAGCTCTCCATTGAACTAGCACGACTGCCTTAGATATACTGTTGGCATGACAACCACTGAGGATTGAAACGACTAGTCACACGACGCAGCCAATTCTGAGCACAGACAAAGCCAGGGAACATAATCATTTTTTTTCACAAAGAAGGTCTTCGCAACTGAGAGTGTAGCACCAAAGGGGGCCAGTAACAAGATGTTCTGTGCCAATTATCCCAAGGGCATCCAGTAGGTGCGAGGATGCCGGTTCTTGCTGCAAGATGAAGTTGAAGTGGGTGAAGTTGGGGTATTGTATATTCCAACCGGCACACAGTGATCCGACAAGTTCGGTGCACAACTGATGCATTACAGCTCCTTGAAGAAAGGTGAGGGGAAAAAACAAACGTCTGCCATGTGACCAAGGCTAAACTCTGGTGTCATGGCAACAGAATCCATGCAGACGAGATGTTGGTGTTGCTCCGTCACGTTGCTGAATAGCAGGCTCCAGGACAGACATGGCTATGGAGCGCTGATCCCGCTTGAGTGTGAGCACTGAAGGGAATTCTCTCATTCAGTGACCAGACTACTGGCCAGGATCCCTCCTCTGAGATATTAGCAGGAGTGGTGACAGTACAACGACTCAGTGCTTTAAGAGATAGGCCAACATCTACGGTCACTTAAAGGTGTTCAATATATCGTTTTCAAATGAATTGTGATATTTCGGTGCAATTACCGTAAACAAATGAGACCACTCGAGACGATTGGAAGCCTCTATCTCATGCCAGTGATGTAGTCAGTGCTAGTGTTTTTCTAAATTAGGACCACATTCCCCATAAACCCTGTTGCTTCCTGTCGCAAAGAGAATGTTGCTACTTACTACAGCAAATGGGGGTTTAATGAATTTACACAACTGACACTTTCAGCACTAGAACATTGAGTAGATATGAATGCATGAAAGTGGGGTAAAGTACGGATTACAGCATTTAAAGGGTTTGCAAAATAACATCATCAGTAGAATTGAGAATGAAAACTATGTATAAAATTAAAACACACCCAAAAAGGTGACAAATGGGCAGTAAGTGTGAGTAATGAGAAGTTGAAGAAGTATCTATATTCATGCAATACATAGCAAAATAGAGGAATATGAGAATATGAAGAAAACCAAAAAGTGGAATTACAGCATATATACAGGCTGTGCAAAAATGTGCATCAAATCCACATTAGCAGGTTTACAGATGACCATACATCAGTGCAGGAAGTGTCTAGATGTGTGCAGATTTGTATATGGTATGAGAATGTTGATCCATCACCAGAAAGGATGCAACTAAAACTATGAATGCAACACAACACTTGGAAACGTAGAACAGACTTAATCGCATAACGTAAGGTTCTTCATCTGAAGGATTCGGTTGTTGGTTTAGGGAGATGCTAGTGCCAAGACAGCCCAAAAGAAGGCGACATCCATTCATGCTGTGCACTATGAACCACCACGGACGCTGAACAGCACCAAGCCTATGTTTCTGGGGCTGCTGAGTGAGAGGGCACTCTTTGATGTGGCTGAGGGCAATATTGTGGGGGAATCCAAAGTCCTGAATCCTTACAAAATAAAGCCGTAACTCAGATCGGCAGCGCTTTGTGTCGCCTCTGCACAGAGGCAGACAAAGGGCCTGTGCAGTGGTTGTACAAAGGCTTTCCTCTGCCTCTCAGTAAAGCTCTCATTTCAAAGCTTTTCCCCTCCATTATATCAATTACAAACACCCCCTCAAACTACAATCCTGACTCGATTTTCCGCTCTTGGATTTCAAAAATACATAATTACAAATAGCAGTTGGGGTGCAATTTCCAGCATCCTTTTCTCTATAGCCTCACAGCCAAATAGGCTGCATGTCTGATTTGAAACATGAACGTCTTTTCAGTGGATAGATTCTGCAAAAGCAATTTGTAGTATTCTCACTCTTACTACCATTACGTTCTATGAGTCAGTCATAGTTTAGAATGATCAACAAGCATTGAGAAAGAACATTATCTGAGTTTTCTGTGTCAGACTGAATTACAGTATTAGGACACAGTGCAGTTCATTCACATGTCAATCACTCTCTTTCTCTCAATGTCGGGCCCTGCTCTCATTCAGGCCTTTTGAATTTGTCTGAGTCAGGCAGGGACTTTGATGATCACACCAGCGAGACTGTAGTGTAGGACACTCTTGGCAAAATGGAGCTCGGAGTTTCCCTTCTTGAAGTGTCTGACCCTCGGGTATCAAATGCACTGGCAATGATACCATGCCGTGTCATCAGTTTAATGCCATGCAGAAGAGGAGAGGCGGAGCACGCTAGAAACCAGACAAAGGGATCACTATGGTGACAAGTGTAGTGCTTGAGCAGAGCTATACAAAACAACAAGTCTGTGGCGCAGACCACACCCTGCCCGTCCCCTTGAATTACGGGGGCCTGTAATTGGCACGAACATTAATGTCACATTTTCACAATAGAGAGGAGTAAGCAAGCTACTTAGAGCAAAGATCCAACAGAAGCGTCTAGTGAAGAGGGAAAATATCACCATGCTAAATACTGGAATAATAATGCTGCTTTGTCATTCGCTTTTTTGGCTTGAGAACAACGCTTTTTAACTTTCGTAGGTGAAATGTGTGAAATGTGCATTGTAGGGATTAGGGAATTGGGAGAGTCTTGACATTTCAAAGGATGGGGAGTTTTTGTTCTAAAATGAAGTACAGGCCAGAATGTGAGTTTTGAAAGCCAGAAATCTCAGCACCTGGCCAAATAATCATTGAGTCATCAGCACTGATCAACAACCCGATAAAGCCCCCGCAGAAATATTATGGATGTTTTGTGCTCCGGGGCAGTAAAACGTACTTATTACCCCCTTAATCTTCCACTGGGTTGTACTGAATAAATAACCAGAAATGCCTGTATGACAAAACTGGGAATGATACAAAGGCTGATTTGACATTCCCAGTCCGCCATGGGTGAGGCTGTTGTACATGAGCCAATACAGATTTAAAAAAACATCTATTTCCCCCAACCTTGACCAGCCCCAGAGAACAAGCTGATTGTACCACAGAATGAGTGATGGCCGTCTAGAGGTTTGAGCACAGAACCTGAGCTGCAAACACTGAGAAAAGGGATGTGATAACACAACATCTGTCATGATACAATATTCAGAGGACATACCGCTGATAATGTTAGAGGACCTAAAGCCAGATATGAGTCATAGGTTTTTCCACTCACAGTCTAATGAATCTCCGCGCATGTTCATTTGCCGGAGGCACGTGAGTATGGAGGTCAGGAAAGGTGCTGCTCTGCTTGGACAGCGGCAGGGCAGCATTGAGAGCGAGACAGGCCCTGTGCTGCCACCGTCTTTAGTGAGAGGGAAGGGGTTTGTTTGAACAATACAATTTGAACAAGATCTGATGCTAAAGCACTGCAGGGATTTACTACATGACAATTAGTGCCGTCTAAGAGCTAGATGAATGATAAGACATGACTAATCTATCCTACAGCCTTTCTATTGTGCATCAGTGTAATAGTATACACAGATCTGCATCAGGCAGTTGGTGGTTGGACTGATGTACGCACCAACTATCCACTGCGGTTTCAGATGGGGGCTGTAGCTATTCTGCATGGTAAAAAGGCACATAGAGATCCCATGGGTGAAATTCATGTTCAGAGAGGTAGAGACATATCGTTTATGTAAAGATGAGCATTTCATCAGTATTTTATATAGTTTGGGGTGGTTTGCTGTGTATGTTCCAGCTGTACCGAGGAGCGTTGCAGTGCAAATTCTCTAAAGACAACAAAGTCCCTCCCCTGTGTCGATGTTGTCATTAAGACAGCGGCCCTGCTCATGGCTCCTCTGTTGAACAGAGTCCGTTTAGTTTACGGCTGCTCTTTGGACACACACCAACACTTCCCACTCTTTCTCTTTAGTGTCACGGTGTCCCTGAACATAATGAGGTGTGGCATGGTGAGGCAGAAAGACTATGACAATACCTTCTGGCTTTTTACTGTGAAACATTCCCAAGAAAACGTTTATAGAAATGCCTATTGAGCAAGGAAGCAACAAGTCACCTGCTGTTAGTTTTTTTCATACACACAGCACAGTCCTGCAGCAATTCCACATGATAAATTGCTGTTTGATGACATGGAGCCCTGGGCTCAGTGTACTGTTAGAAACTCACATTATATAGCCCAGTGGCAACTGGCTACCATCAGACTGCAACCTCCAACCAACCTTGCGTATTAAAGCTGTAGTTGGCAATTTCACATTGGCGGCCCCAAATGGCTGCAAGACGCAACCGTTTGAAATTGAAGAACTTCAACACCCAGAAATCCTGCAAGGTGATGTCAGTGAACTGCACACAGCGCGCTCATGTTGTACCAACCTGTCTGGTCTGTGATGCTTTATACCAAAGGGATTTGTCACTTCCTGTGGGTGGAGAAGTGTCCATACCTGACGCGCCTCTCTGTTGCGGTCAACTCAACTGCATTTCAGCCTTGTTTTTTCCTATTGTACTGTTGTACTATGTAGCAGACCAGTTTGATCTCAAGAGTTGAGTTTGTCCCACCCGATTATCTGTGATGTCACACCAATGTGCAGTGTAGCCACTGGAGAAGAGGATGGAAAAGTTGACTGTGACAGGGTTGAGGGTATGCTGGTGCATTTCTTGGTTCAAAACTGAAAGCATAGCTATAAATTTAAACATTCAGACTGACTTTTCACAACACCGGGATTATTTGTGCAGCCTGCAATCACAGTTACACTCTCAAAGGGCTTCACAACGGCCACATGAAGCAACAATAAATGAAAACAACACCCCCAACCTTAGACCCTTAATAAGAACAAGGAAAAACTCCCACAAAAACCTTAATTAGGAATCCTTGGGATTGGCATCACAATGGATGGCCAGGCCGAGATTGGGCAAACAAAGATGAAATGTTAATGACAAAATGGAACATAAACAAAATACACAGAATATACACAGAACGCTTGGGTGAAACGTCCAGATCAATGGTCAGTGTCGTCATCAAAAGTTTAGTATAGTTTAGTTTAGTTTATTAGGATCCCATTAGCTGTTACCATCGCAACAGCTACTCTTCCTGGGGTCCACATTGAATAAAATACATACAAATATATAAAAAGGAACAAAGTGGAACAAAAACTACAAACAATCTATAAAAGAAAAAATATAAGCAATGACAACAATAAAAAAAAACACAATAATGAACAAAGCACAAAGACAGAGGTTGCAAGGTCAATAAAGGTCCCAAGTCTAGTTAATCAAAAGAGAAGCTAGCAGTTACACAAGTGCTAGAAAAACATCAGTCATAGTTAGAGACTCTGAGATTCAAACACATCAATCAAATTCAGAATTGTTTTATTAGGTACGTTTTTAAATGATTATTAAATGGTATTTTGCTTGTAATCTCTGGAATCTGTGAAGGCAAGGAGTTCTATATCGACATGGCTCTATATGTCTTTTTCATGACATTTGCCATAGGCCTAGGGACTGTGAAAAGGCCCATCTGTACATGTATGGTGTAGTTTTTGCCTGTTACTAGTGTAATGTATCATTACGTATAAGTATTTAGGTGTCTTTGCTATACACATATACTCCTGAAATATAACAACAGATGTCAATCTCTGTTCTACCATTAACCAGGATAGGCTTTTATGCACGTAAGAGACATTGGTGCGGTTTGTGCACTGAAGGGCCATGGATGCTGCTCTATTTTGGCCAGTTGCAGTTTACCTAAGTCCTATTAGACCACAGAGCAAGATGTGATAACACAAGCCTGTATAACCTGGACAGTTGAGCTTGGTGTTAAGAACTCTGAACATCTCCTAATCAAAGATAGCCCTCCCCATTTTCTTTGTAATCTTATCAATATGACTTGACCAAGACAGATGACACCAAGTAGTTTTGTTTCTTCAACCTGCTCAATTTTGACCCCTCTTAAAGACTTTGAGTTTACGTTTAACAAATGTGAAGAACCAAATACAATACTCTTTGAGACATTTAGTACTAGCCTGTTATTCACCATCCAGTCTGATACTGATTTAAGCTCTTTTTAAGAGCTGCAGAAAGATAATTCTCAGTGGTAGCTGACATTTACAGTGTGGTATCATCCGCATACATAGTTACATTAGCCATGTCTAAGACCAATGGTAAGTCATTTGTCAATATTGTGAATAATAATGGATCTAGGCAACTTCCCTGTGGAACACCGTACTGTACATGTGTTCTATCTGAAAAACTACCATTGGAAAAAAAAACTAGATATTTATCCATGCCACAGAAGAGGATTAGAAGCCATAATAGGCGCATTGTAGTATTAAGTTATGGTTAATTTAATCAAAAGCAGCACTGAAATCTAATAAAACTGCCCCCACAAGTCTCTTATTGTCAATTTCCTTTAAGCGGTCATCTGTCACTTGGGAAAGCGCTGTACATGTGGAATACCCAACCCTATAAGCATGCTGAAAGTCTGTACTTAATTCATTCTCAGAAAAATAGCACTGCAATTTTCTCCATGAGCTTTCCAAGTAGTCAGAATGCTTATTGGCTGACTGTTTGCACCTGTGAAGTTAGCTTTCCTTCCAAGCCTGTGGACATACACCCCATAAGAGATTGAACTAGCAACAAGATGTGCTGACATTTTCAATAGTTTACCATTTAGGTTGTTCATCCCTGATGGTTTCTCATTTTGTATGGACCGTAATAGCTCTTCCACCTTTACAGTGTTAACTGGACCAAACTCAAAACTACAGCCTCTATCCTTCATAATATAGTTCTGTATGTTTAACGTGATTCCTCAACTTACAGTAGCACTGCCAGTCAACCAAAACACCAAACTCATGTGCCTCCTTCTTAGCAATATGTCTTTGCAACATAACATTTTTCAGTTAATCAATCCAGGGTGCATTAATCATTCTTATCGTCCATTTTTTAACAGGTGCATGCCTGTCTGCTATTGACGAGAACATCTGCAGAACATTGACCCAGGTAAAACTTCTCAGCTTTTCTACGAAAGCATCTTCACAAAAGGTCTTGTACGATCTTCTGTAAATTACCGTAGGTCCTGCTTTTGGGACCTTCGCCTTTCTTGTAAAACCTACAATGTTATGGTCTTCTGCACTGACAGGAACTGATATAGCTTTTGAGTTTCCTTTTTTGTTGGTACAGACCCTAGTTGGCTGTTTGACTAACTGGGAAATATTACATGCATTAGTTACAGCTTGATATGTTCTCTTTAGGGAGCAAGTGCTTGATAACCAGTCAATGTTACTGTAAGATCACCCAATAAATACATTTCACTGTTACTATCTCTCTTATCTAGCATATATAAATTATTCAGGTACTGGGAGTTGGCACTCGGTGGTCTGTAGAAGCATCCTATTAGAATATGCTTTAAATGATGCAAATGGACTTGCAGCCATGAGGTTCAATGTCATACAGCATAAGGTCACCCCTCTGCTTCACAGGAATATGTCACTCCACCTCCATATACATTCCTGTCTCTTCTATAAATGTTATAGCCTTGTATCGCTACTTCAGTATCAAAGGATGGATCTAAATGTGTCTCTGAAATTGCCATTATATGTGCATTGCTAGAAAGCAACACTTATTTCATGCACTTTATTTCTAAGGCTGCAAATATGAATGTGAACTACCTTTAGCCCCTTCCCAGGAAGGTTGAGCAACTCTAAATTATCTATCTGAACGTCCACCATAAAAGATAATTGTCCAGAGCGTCCAAATTAGCGTAGGTTACCATGGGCAACAGCTGCCACCGGAAATCTACCATTCATTGTAAATGGAACAGCTCCGGTTAGAGCTGTTGTTCTCTGGAATCTACCTTTAGTTGCTTCCGGGCCGTCGTATGCTATAAGATATGAATGAATATGTGAATTATTTAGTTGAGTAGTATTCCCCTTTAAACCCATATACCACATATAGTACAGACAGAGAAGGTGAGAGCTCTTTAATACTGACATGGTAACCATACAGAAGGATAGTTGGGGATTGCGGTTTTGTGAAAAGCCTTCGTCTTGATGTATTTGTTGTTGATGTGGAACGCGTCACTAGTGCACTTGAGGAAAGTGTCTCCAATTTGCCATTGTTTGCTACTCACTGCTGAGATTGTCTGGCATCTGCAGAAAATTGTCCGTGGAACAAAGCGATGATGCTTTGTCAAACGCTCAATATGTGCACCAAATGCGGAAATCATGGTTACATTTCTGGAAAGTTGACTTTAGAAGGTACATGCAGATGCGAGGTTCCTGCAGGACACTATGCTGCTTTATTTCGCAGGGCGTTAGCAGCCACTTTTCCCCAGTTCGCATCATTTACTCAATGCCTGTCACCACTAGACCCCAGTGACAGGGAAGCAGAGCGACAGATAAATAAGTGAAGTGTAAAAAACCCAGGAAATTAAAGAATATGTTGTGTCTCTATATGGGAATGCCAGCACTGGATGACAGAGGGACACATTCAACCTGTGGTTGTCACATTGTTTTGCTTTGTGTATTTACAGGGGACTGACATTTTCCAAATGGTTTTAACGAATTTAGGAGCCTACATGTGGACCTAGAAGCTTTAAAGTTTGATGCTTAAAACAGACAGGTGTATTCCAGCTGCACGCTGGCAACCGGAGGGTGGTGGGTATCACCGGCTGTCCTTGAGCCCAACACTGAGCAAAGCACTGCATCATCCAGGGCCGCTGCAGTGCGGCCTACCCTGTGCTCTAGCACACCTGTAACACGTCCCTTGGGTATTTTAACACAATTTGTAGCAGCAAAAAATGATGCCAAAATGCAAAGAAAAAAGAGAAAAAAGAGGTATTTCAGTGACTTGGAAGTCTTTAGCAAGGTGACATAGTAGAAAATAATTTCAATTTCCCCAGAATAATCACAGGTGCTTTGGGTCCTGTTCATTGAGAAGCGGCATTTGAGCTCCCCACGGCACCAGATATGAGGTGATGGGGGTGAAAGGTGGGGTAGATTAGAGTGGGCATTAACATGACCATAGCAGCTTCCGTCACAAACGATGCCAACTGAGCAGCTGTCTGCCGTCACAGAGCACCCGTCCTGATTACTACCTCTGATGGAGACAGAATACCCGACAGCAGCAGCTTCATAGCCATTTGCCCAAATGGGAGCCATTTGTTGCCACACGACTGCGCCTGAGATGAGTTTAGGAGGAGGAGAATTTGATAATCGATTTGTGGCAACATGCATCCCCAACTGTGGCACTGAAAAATTCATGCAATACAATTTCTAATTTCAGCGGGGTGAACTTCAAACCTCATTATTAAAATCAGTCCGGAGGAGACTTGAGATCTGATCGTGACTGGAGTTCACAGGTTTCACAATTACTTCCTTCTTCAAAAAAAGATAGGTGCATTGCAGATTATCACTGTTAGTTAGCTTCTTTAGCCTCCGTACAACTGCAGGTTTTGGTATTTAAATGATACGCCTCCAAATATTTGATCTTATATTGTTAATCTGGGCACACATACACAAAATGTTGGTACACCAGGGGTTTGAGCTACAAAGAAGTCCCATCTTTGCACCTCTGGATCACAGAGAATTGTATAAATGCATTATTCAAAATGCAGATCATGTTCATGATGAAAATGGCCTGCAAGTCTTCTCTGCTGATTTATTACCACTGTGGAGCTCGGCGGCTTCCAGGCTCGCACACCTGAGCCAAGAGTCAGCCTCAGTCTTTGCTGCACCACCTGTGCTCATGCAGACAAGAGTGCATTTACATCCATACCGTCACGCCGCTCCCCATCTGTACTCCAGGGCACAAACATACACAAAGAAAACAGCAGACATTATTTACGTGCCTGGATCTGGGTGTGTGTGTGCGTGAATGTTCTTGAACTCACATCCTAGTGAGGTCCAATTGTTCTGACAAGGAGAAAATCCTCCAAAGACGGGGCATTTTGCCGGGGTGGTTATAGATCGAGTCAGGCTTTGGTTAATATTAGATCAGGCAAATCGTGGTTAGGGGTTTTAGGGGTAAAGGTTAGAGGATGAATTTAACTCAATGGAATTTTAGTTCAATGGAAGAATAGAAAAACAAGTGTGTGTGATCTTGTGGTTCCTGCACCTGCTGTATGAGTGACTACTTCTCAGCAGCAGCAACACCATGACAAAATGGTGAGGGAGGCTTTGATGAGAATCAGCCAGCTTTCATGTGCTGCCAGAGGGGAGAACACACTGGGAGTACAGCTCATCTATCTGTGCTATAAGGAGAACAGCCACCTCAGGCACGCACGTGCGCGCACACACTGTTGATTTGTTACACCCTTGTGTGTTATACTCCTGTTAGACCCCAACTCCTGATGTAAATTCTCAACACTGCATGCCAAACCACAACCGTAACTATAATCTTACAATAAGCACACATTGTAACACTTCACCCTAAAAATACGCCTTTTCATAAGATTGTAAAAACTCCAAAACACAGACGTTCTGAAATGCACACCTTTACTCAGACATACAGATACAAATATTCCTTGAATGTTGAATAATTTCTGTGCATAAAATGGCTCCGTCCATTCTTGGTTAAGAGGCAGAACATCACTCATAAAAAAAAACTGATGGAAAATATTGTTGTGAATTATTTCACATTACTTTCATAGTCTAAACCAGCCAAGAAATTCTGTGCATCTCTTGTTACTAGTCAGCAGTTCTGCCAAGTCAATCATTTGGTATTCTACAAAAGCTAAAGTTGGTGATACACTAGGCAGTGCAGATGGGCAACACTCATAACAGGCAACAATGTGAGCAACATGGTAAAAAAATATTTAAATAAAATTACAAATCTAATATTTACTGGGCAACAACATTTTCCTATGGTATTAAAGTATAGAAATAATGATGAGGATATGTGAATGTTTTTTGATCCCCCATAGGGAAATTCCCTTTTCACTTGCCTGCCCTCCACAGGCAGGTCAGAGGTCAGGTACAGCATCATTGCAGCTGGTAGGGATTCAGTGTCTTGCTCAAGGACACTTCAGCAGGGCGGATGCTTGCTGTCACAGAGGCTTGAACCCTGGCCTTCCAGTTGAAGGACAGACTCCCTAACGCCACCCTGCTGCACCTCAAACATCTTAAGCACTGTTGCCCATATGAGTTGCCCTAAAGATGCACTGCGTAACACTTCCCTAAGAAAAGCAAACAAAAACAACAAAATAATGTGTCTGACCACTGACTGGTACCCCACCCAAAGTCCTGATCGAGTCCATTCACAGATCTGATGGTATGGGGATGTGGAAGCTTGAAGACGGGCTGATCAGTACAGTCCTTTTTCCGAGCGTGTGCCATGGTGTGTCAGAGCATCTTACAATATTTACACATACACAAGGTTAAGCGGGTAAAACACACCAGCAGGGTACACTCTTCCCGTGTTCACATATTCCCATCCAGACAATAACATCTTTAGGTCGGCGAAGCTCCTCTTGAACACAACTAGTTGAATTTTTTTGCGAGCCTGTTAAGATGTTAGCAGAGTACAATCTAACACAGTGGTGTTAACCAAAGTGGGATCCGGGGACCACCAGGGGTCCTCGATGGGGATCCCCAGCAAAATGAGGAACGGCTTGATTTCACTATTATTTAACTCCATAGCAGTTAGCACAGGGATACAATGTATAAAGATGCCGTTATCTCTCCACCCACCCATTTGGCCAATGAAATGTCTCCACCAAATCCAATGTAACGGCAAAAATCGACTCCGATGGGGTTCTTCAGGATAAAATCTTTGCCGTGGTCTAATCAATTTCTGTTTAGGGATTATTAATATGAAAACCTTTGGGAACCCCTGATCTAACATACTTGGATGACAGATTAAAAGGCATAAAGACAGACTGGTTGCAGCATTGGTCAGTTAATTGTGCCCAGTACTGGCTACGTGGGTCTAAAATCAGATCTCTCATGCTGCAAACTATTTTTGAAACTCTTGACTCTGTTCCTTCATTTAAGTGATTATTATTACCGTAAGTAGATCGAACATTGATGATATTTAGTCCTACTCAAAGACAAACAAGCAACTGTTGGACAAAACATGAACAAGGTTTGCATTGTTAGGTGCATTTGTAACCATAACAATTTAGCTGTTGATAAATACTAATGAGCTCAGACTTATCAAAAAAGAAGATAAATAGACAAAAAAATAAAAAGATAAATTGAGCATCATGTTTTCCATTTGAATAAGAACAGCAATTAAAGCTACGAGGAGCTCTACTAGGTAAATTGAATGGTGTAGATAACCGGGCCCGTAAGAGGCTGCTGAATCAAATGCACTGGGGATAAGAAAGCCTTGCAATGTCTTGTTTTTCTTGGGGGGAGGATGATGTGGCTGGTGCTGTGGGTGTGGATGTACACCGCGAGCGTGGGGCGAGTCCAGAGCTACGGGACGGCACGGTTGGGTCTCTTCGGAGGGGGAGGGGGCATTAGCTTGGTGTCCGGGTCCGGTGGGTGTTTCCGGTTCTGGGCGTGGACTCCCTGGGCACTGCGGTCCAGAAACTCCAAAAGGATTTTCTTAGTGACAGGATGCTGGATGCTGCTACACACAGCTGGGGACAGAGAGAGGGAGAATAGACACAGAGGAAGGAAGTTACTACAGAGGTGGTGACAGGCTCTTCTAACAGCAAATTGTATTTCAGAAGACTTTTAGCATCTAATCAATTAAGAAAAAACGGATTGTCCCATTGATGGCCATGTAGTTTTAACAATTTCACAAAGCATTATCAGTTTGCTGGGTCCTAAAGGGCACACCGCATTGTCCGCATATAGAGACCAACTGCTCCCAGTCTAGACCCAAGAGATGTGACTGTGCTTTTACCATCAGGGCTCTTGGACTGTGGAGTGACCTGCCTGAGGAACTTAAACTCGCTAATTCAGTATCATCTTTTAAATCACTTCTTAACATGCACTTTTATAGACTTGCTGTTATGCAATTGGTTGCGATCTTGCCCCATTTTATTTATTTATTAATTGCGTTTTCTTTAATCTGATTTCATTTTACGTATTTATTTATTCTTCTTTTAATGTATTTTCTCTTGTTTGCTTATTTTTACCTCCTCGTTGTGTATTTCACTATTCTTGTTGATATGCCTGTAAAGCACTATGTAAATGTGGCTTTTAGATAAGTGCTTTATAAATAAACTCTACTATCAGTACTATGGTAGAGAAGACTAAACTGTTGATAAAATGTTTCTGCTTGATGCTCGTAAATTGCATCTACAAAACAATACACATGCTGTCAAAGTGTGGCATGATTTCTAGTGATGATGGTACTTTAGTTGTGTTTTAGCAACACATTTTTCACTAACAGGAGAAAAATTGGGCTCCAACTACTTTATTTTAGTGTAACTAACAATGGTGGGACTTGAAGTGTTTTAAAGCATGCGTAAAAAACAACCCTAAATTATGTTGGAACTCCTGATTCTTTGCATTTCACATTACATGTAGCATTCAAAACAAGGAGATGAAGAAAACAGTTCATCCTAAATCACAGAACAGAGCATTCTGGGCACCAAACGCAAAGCCTGTCTGTGTTTGTAATGTTGACACACAGTACAACATCTGACACAGACAGACAGACAGACACAGACACACAGACACACGAAGCTGAGCCGAAATCCAGGTAATTGTATGGTCAACCGGTTGTGTCATTCAGATAGAAAAGATGTTTGAGATATAAATACATATAAATAACTGCTGGACAGGGAGGGAGAGAGTCTCACCCATGGCCGTGTCGTAGGAGTTGGGGAAGCTCTTGTCTACCCTCTGCCTCATGAACACCCAGCTGTTGTTGTCAAAGGTACACTCGATTATCTTGTTGTCATACTGTTTCAGCTCCTTAGTGGCCTAAGCGGATAGAGAGGAGAGGACACAGCTGGTTTGTACTTTTATAACAGTCAGCAATTGGCAAATTCGCACACTGGCAGCTCCAAATGGCAGCGACAGGTATCAGTTTGAAAACAGCTTGAACTTCAATACGCAGAAACCTACTGATGCCAGTAAACTGCAGACATCCCCAGGTGGTCTGTGATCGCTTTATACCAAAGGATACCCAAGGGATGAGAGAGGTGAAAGACCTCTGCAACAGTACAGGGAACAACTAGACATTTTTACTTTGCACATTGGAGCTCTAAATGGCAGCAAAAGGTAATCGTTTGAAAGATTTTACCTTAAATACCCAGAAATTCTGTAAGGTGACGTCAGTAAACAACTCGCTCATGTTTACCAACCCAGCCGGTCTGTAATGCTTAATACCAAAGAGAACCAAAAAGAGCTAATGTTGGTGAGTCCAGCTTTCTCTGGACAGAGCACTCGCTGGCTGCGGTTTAGGAGTCAGCCTGTATTTGGCTCTTAAGTTTCGATTTGTCTCTACCTTTGGGCGGAGAAGATTTCTTGCCAGTTAGCATACTTGACACCAGAATTTTATTTGGGTAAATAAAGTGAATCTAGAGCATCTCAATTAGTTCTTCTCTGTTGCAGCCCCTCTTTCAGATTTCTGCTATGTGTATTTTTACATTAAAATCTGGAGCAGCTTTACGTATGTATGTGGAAACACAAATATATATTACGAATGTGTGTACACACTTAAATAATATATAGTATGAGTGAATGAATTAATCTTTATTTTGAACAAAAATATGAGAAAAATAAAATAAAATAAAAATAATTGAAACATAACTTATATAAGGCTTGCTCAAAAAAGGATAGGAAGAAGCAGAGGCTTATATAGTCCTACCTCCATTCTCAACTGTTAAACTATATTATACTATAATTAATAGTACAATAAACATATTATATATGTACAAATACTTCATCCTCAAAAACTATTCACACACTACACCACAATGTATGCTACAAATCACCATACACAATAGATACACATACCCTTATCAACCACTTTCCTCCTCTAAATATTTATTAGAATTGTTTTTGGTAATGTTTCTTAAATTGATGAATGGTTGAACTTTGTTGCAGTTCCAACTCAAGTCCATTCCATAGATTAACCCCAGCATGAAATACACATACTCTTCATAGTAGTACGTGCATACATTTTCTTCAATTGAAATTGGCCCCTCAAATTATAACCCCCTTCTCTATCCCAAAACATTTTTTGTATATTACCTGGTAACAGATTATGCAGCAAAATGTGCCAATATTCAAGGGGTCTGAATCATTCTGCAAGACAGTATCTCTAGTATGGGTCTCTAAACATAGCAATGCAACTGTCCTGCTCTACCTATTACACAGGACCACCAACGTATTAAATAAAATCTTGCTTTGGAAACAAAATCAACTCTACGTTCTGAACATTTTTAATACAGTTAAAGTATATGAATATGGCATGTGTTACTGAAAACCAAGTATGAGTCAAAGAAGACATTCAAGCATCTGTTGTTTATTTGTCAAGGGACTGTCTTGCTGAGAAGATTCTCAGGACTTGGAAAATACAAATCCTAGTGCTGCGAGGAAGCCAAAATGTGCAACTGCAATGGTCAAATGCTATGGTGGGCATAAAAATAAGACTAATACAGGGAGACACAGGCTCGGTATAAAGCATTCATCCTCGATATGCACTTTGGCTGCTGAATCATTCAGTGCACTGGAAGGTGGTGCGTGATGACGTCAGAGAGGGCAGACCTCAAGGGTTAAGTGTGGGCAGCCCAATGCAGATGATCTCCAGCCAATGCCAGACATTGAGCGCCATTGCAAGGAAATCACTGGCATTTGGCAAGACACTAAGATGCTAAGTAACAGCTTGTCTGATCCTGGAGTGCGGGGCATCTGGGATCACAGCGGGGATTAGAGCGAGAGATGAGAGGAGAAAGCATGCAGACCGAAGAAATGCTAATTTTCATCCTTAGTCCCTTAGCAGGTGAGAGATGCGGATATAAGATACAGTGCCCATAGAAAGTCATCATACCCTTTTTAAATAGTCACTTTGTCTGAAATGAAAATAAATAAAATCCATATTTTTCCAGCTTAATTTACTAATTTTGCCTGCTCAGGCACACACCAAGCTAATTGGCCTCCACCTGAAATTGTAGTGGTTAGAGATTATTTCAGAATAAAATCAGCTGTTCCTTGAGGATTACACTCCTAGTAGTGCATGGTAATGCAAATAATTCACTATGGCTGGAAAGGTGCTTTCAAAAGGACTCCAGGATAAAGTTGTGGATAGGCACAAGTTAGAAGGATATAAAAAGATTTCAAAGGCTTTAACTATCCCTCTGAGTACCGTTCAGTGTTATTAAGAAGTGGAAGGCATATGGCACCACCCACACCTTGCCTAGATTGTGTCGTCCCTCCAAACTGGATGACAGAGCCAGGAAAAGCTTGACCAGGGAAGCTACCAAGAGACCAATGGCAAGAGTTGCAAGTCTTTATGGCAGATAGATTGATCTGTGCATGTGACAACAATCTCACAAACTGTACACAAAGCTGGCCTGTATGGCAGGGCGGCAAGAAAGAAGCCTCTTCTGAAAAAGTGTCACACTGAGTCTCGTTTATTTTATGTGAAAGAACACATAGAAGATTCTGATGCCATGTGGCAAAAGGTTTTATGGTCAGATGAGACCAAGATTGAACTTTTTGGACTGAATTCCAAGTGCTATGTTTGGTGAAAAACTAACAGCACACCACCCAAAGCACACCAGTGCAGCATGGTGGTGGCAGCATTATGTTGTGGGGTGTTTCTCTTCAGCGGGGCAATTGGTCAGGATTGAAGGAAAAATGGATGCTGCCACTCTCAATTCTTGAGGAAAACCTGCAGCCCTCTGCTAGACAGCTGAAGATGGGCAGGTGGGACCCAAAACACAGTGGCTTAAGGACAGGAAGGTAAATGTCCTTGAGTGGCCTAATCAGAGCCCTGACCTAAATCCTATAGAAAATCTTAATTAAAGCAAAAGGTGCCTCCACAAAATATTAAAGGCCACATATAGAAGTAATTGGTCCTAATCGCAATGCCTCTCAAAAACAGATAATAGAACATGGGGTTGATCATTAGATTGTGAGGCAAATATTTTGATTTGTTACATTTACAGTTTGCGCTATTAGCTGTGTTAGCTGAGTCATCCAGTTAAGATGTACAGTTGGTTAGGAACTGAAATTACTGGGCAGAATCATAAAGATGCCTCGTCGTACAGACACCTAAGACATCCAAAGTATACTGCAGGGTCCAAAATTAACCTTTTGGCTCATCTGCCAATCAATCAAGTTTTATTTATATAGCCCTTTTGTACAAGCATGTCTCAAAGGGCTTTACATTGCATGCATCATATACATAGTACATCACATCATATACTACATTACACACAAACACATCTATTTGTATGTCTTTGGACTGTGGGAGGAAACCGGAGCACCCGGAGGAAACCCACGTGAACACGGGGAGAACATGTAAACCGGTTTCAGTATATTTGCTACACCACCTATGCTAGCGCATAGTGCACTGGAGTAAGAGCCTCATTATGGCACCCATATTATTGTATTTTCACAAATCTTGCATCGGCTTAAGTGAATGTCACTTCAGTCGATCATTGGATGCTAGGACAAAACGATATGGGTAATTTCGAATCACGATAATGATATATAGATTAGATGGCCGGTAAACTGAAAATATTACATATATATATATACATTATTTGACTAAAAGTAATTACCTTAAGGTTTTAGTATGCAAATTG
>OMOT01029666.1:0-19125 GCA_900312575.1 Acanthochaenus luetkenii | reverse complement strand
ACTGGTTTAGACAGAAACAGGCCTGGCCCTGGAGCTCCAGAGCCACCGGGGGGGAATCCTCCACACTGTAGCCCAGCAGAGGTATGCTGCACAGGGCCTTCACATCCTGGAGATGTGGGGTGAATGGGGAGGGGGGATGGGAGTAGGTAGGTTTCTTTAGTTAAACATAGATGTTTTACGTAAAAACTACAGCCGCTTCATCAGCGAGTAACCTGGTGAAAAAGAAGATGGCATATATTCGTCCAAATCAAGTTCTGGTGCCAGGTATGGACACTTTTCTGCCTAATGGACAAACATGAGACATTTACATTGAAAATCCCAGCAACTTCCTTTCCAATTATGACTACTTCCTGTTGTTGTTTTTCCCCTACAGATGTAGGCTAAACACGCCTTATGAGTTATGTTTCTCTTTTGGCTGAGATATACCCACCAAAACTCAGAAGCGTAATTATGTGTTTCCAGAATTATAAAACACAATCCGTGATATGTAATCGTAAGCTGAGGATTGCATCTCAGGACTAATGATGAACAATTATGTAATAAGGGGTAGGTACCTCGCGCTGCCATTTGGAGCCGCTAACATGCAACGTTGCCTCGTGCAGCTTTAAGTGGGGTGTGTGTGTCCCTGCGCCACTATTGGCAGTCAACATACTAGTAAAACATTTTCAGGCATGTGCAAATGGCTTACGTGGAAGATCCCTTGAGGCTATATGTTGGTACCTGGTCCCTGCAGGCTGCTGGATTGTCTACATCTGCACTTTCTACATCCTTTCTGCTGTTTGGAAGTGTGCTTATTAATCAAGTGTGTGTGTGTGTGTGTGAGAAAGAGAGATCCCCACCTGTGGAGCAGCATACAGGTAGAGGATCAGTGGCTCAGTCCTTGGGATAACAGACCACACCCGTTGCCAGGTCTTGTGGTTGTCACCGTACTGCAGGAAGCCACTCATCACAGCATCACTGGATACTGTGGACGCCTCCATCTGGGAGAAAACATTTCATATAACTCTGGGAAATACATTTTTTTGTGTCTTTTATATCCTTACTATGCTGTATATTATGCTGCCGACAACACTTAATTCCCATTTCCTGTGCTGGATGCCATACAAATGGATCAGGTGCATACGAACAACCGTCTCCTGGCGTGAAGTCCTTACTTTATCATACCCGTCCTACACTGCAAAGAGTCTGAATGTCAACGTCTGCTCTCGTTTATTGGAAGGTTTCCGGCATTTAATATTATTTTATAGTATCTGTTGAAGGCTGCTGGTTGAGTCCAGTGATGTAGTGGTAAATATAAAAAGGTGGCTAACCTATGACGTCCAGTCATTGGTCATCATAAGGCAAACGACCAATAAAAAAAAAAGGAGTCAATCCTCTTAATTTACATGACTTTCACACTACACACACATATATATATATTTTGAGTGAGTGAGTTTACCCACTGCATCCCTAGTCACATTTGAGAAGCAGCCTGTCACTTTCCAGTCAGTGTACATAAAGAAAACTACTGTGTATTACAAATCCAAAGAGCAGTAATTAATTGTGAGGTAGGAAAATAAGAAATTCTTTTGAAGTTTATCCCCTCTCCTGATAAAAGCATTTGTACAGAATTTCATATTTTATAATTTAACAGGATTTATAGGCATCATTTTTTGTCGATACGAAAGCTAAACCCTACTCACGACCCTTGACCGTTAGAAAACACAAAGTAGTGACTCACCTCCAGTATTCCTCTCTTCTTGCCCTCGACCCTCGACCCTCTGTCCTGGCCGGTCAGGACGGAGTAGCAGGCTTTGCACACTTTGTTCAGCTTGTTACCGTCGTACTCTAAAGCCACCTTGTTGTCTGAACACTTCCAACACACCACCTGGAACAGCGGAGTAAACACAGGGACGTCAGCGGTTAGACAAACCGTCCCTCCAACAGCCAGAGTCCATTCCTGCTGAATCGTCCACAAGCAAGGCAACAAACGCCTGCCTGAGAAAAAGATAGGAGTATCATGTAAGTGCTCATCTCAGGAAGAAGAAAATACATTCCTAATTAGCGTACAATAAATAAATACTGCGCTTGATCCGTCCATCGTTGTCATGATTTTGACTATAGTGCGTGTTCAGTACAAAGCTGACATGTCACTCACACAGCCGCAGGCCCGGCAGTGGTGTCTCCTTCTGGTGAGGGCGTTGAAAGGCTCCTGGCATTTCATACACATGGTCACCTGGTTGTCCCTGATCCAGCGAGGGGCACGTCGGCCAAGCTCCTCCGTCTGCAAAAATCACATGCATGTTTGACAAATCAAAAGACTGCAAAGGCCGTTCACGCCCCCCCAGAACAAACCCTGTCCCAACTTACTGATACTTCCACATCCAGCTCCTTAGAAGCCAACTTAAAGGTTTCATTTTTCCTCTGAAATACATCAATGGCTTCCCGAATCACCTGGAGATTAAAAGTTGCTTTAGAAAACATGGATATGGAACTAATGCTTTAGCTAATTTGTCCAAAATTGGATGTGATGTATTAAACTTTTTTCTTTTCTTTTTTTACACTGGTACCTTTATCCACTCATTTTGGTCTTGTTCAGTGCTGAAAAAAAAGGAAAAAAATACTAGTATTATATTCCACTGAATGTGTAAATGTAGGTGTGATCTTTTTTAAATGTAGGTGGCACAATTTGTAATCTAATACATGACATTTTTCTGGCAGGAGGTGAAGGGTGGATTTTGTGGAGGCTGACAAATGGTAATGTACATATATTGAGGAATTGAAACTGAAAATCAAATACATTTACTTTATAAAAATGTACGGTGTATGCAGCTCAGTTGGCATTATAGAGCCCACCTTTCCATTTGCCTCTTCCTGTCTACACACACACACACACACACCTGGCCTGCAGCTCAAGAGTCCTCTCCTTTCCAGAGACCTGGAAGGTGTGTGGGTGGTCTTCGTTGGTGGTCCGCTGCACCTGCATGCCCTCCACCCCAATCCGAGTCCGCACAGTAAAACGCTGCCCCACCAGGCTAAACTTGGGAGTGCAGCACAGCAGGAAGTTGTTGAACTGCGAGGAAAAGTTAAAGACAATCTTACGTAGGGCCGCCTTCAAAACCACACAATTTAACATGCAACAGCTAGTTCTATTGGGATTGTGTTAGTGATTACAATCTGTAATTTAGGGTATTCAGCTGATGCGGTTATCCAGAGCATCTTACACAAAGGGCTAAATCAGTTTAAACTCCTAGCTCACCAATATTACGAGCAACCAACAGGAAAGAGTGCAAAGGTGAGAAGCACAGTGCCATGACAATATATGTGACAAAATATTATTTGTGACTTTAGAATGATTGTCTATGATAGAGAAGGACAGGGAATAGGAGATCAAGATAAACACATACTTTTTTTTTTTTAAACTGTTGGACAGGAGCACATTAGAATAAGTATTACATTATTAAAAGCATTAAAAGGTAACCTTGCCAACTCTGGAAAAAAAGCAGAAAAAAAAGCACATTGGTCTGACCCAGGTCAAGGCCAAGCACCCCTAGGTGGCAGTAGCTCAGGAGTTCCTGACAGGCAACCGCAAGGTTGAAGGTTCGAGTCCAGCACCTCCCAGAACAAAAAAATAAATATAAAAAAATAAATAAAAAATCTGTCGTAGTGTCCTTGAGCAAGACACCTAACCCCAAATTGCCGCCTCCGCCAAAGGTATGATGATATGTACTGTAGGTCACTTTGGATAAAAAGTGTCTGCTAAATGCCGTAATGTAATTTATGCATTTGACTCAGTGGAGGAATGTTGCAGTAGTGGCCACATCCAACACACACCAATACCAGTAAAAGCTCAAACGAATGAGGCAATTACAGTTGTAAATGTAAAAATGTGGCAACAATATACCAAAATATTATGCATCATTATGATGTTTATATCATAAAATACAAAATAAATAAACATACAAACATGCATCAAGACGTGTCTAGGAACGAACAGGGACCATGTTGGAAATAAGTGTCTCACTTTTACATGTTATCCCTTGGATGCTTTGTATTGTCTTCTATATCCATAAATAAAATCAATCAATCAACAACAGACTATGCATCTATTTCTATCAGTGGTCTGACCAGGAAGAGGTATCTCTCCATGGCGGACGTGTTCCTGGCAGCAAGCTTGAGGAGGCGACCTTCCCTGAGGAACTCATTGGTTGGGTTGACCACCTCCTCCTCCCCGACCATCTCGTAGATCTCCAGCAGCCGCTTCAGGCTCTCCTACAGGGAATGAAAAACAGGTAGAAAACTGACCTATAAAGACTCCAAATGGAACAAGAACAGTAGCATCCACTAGGACTGCACAATTAATAATTTGTGATTGTGACTGTATAGCGCAATATCAGTTTCCACAATTAATAATCACAAAATACTGCCAGATTATTCGATTGCATTTAGAATCTCTGCTGTAGTTTGAAACGGTCAAGGTGCCGATATGAGATGCAAAACGTTTAGTAAAAATGTTGTTCTGCAAATCATGAAGACTTAACAAACCTAATTAAAGCAAGATCATTAAATTATCAATTTAGCCATAATTGTACAGCTCTGGCATCCTCAATGAAATAATCCATCCAAAAAAACAAAAGCTCAATGTTTGAAAACCAGGATATTAATTAGAATCAATTTGTACAATGTACTGTAACACAGGTCATATGGTGACTTAGTACAATGGTAGCATGTAGCTTTGCCAATCATATGCAGTTTATACAGTGATATGTTTGAAATGATGTATGTTACTAAGGTAACGTACAGCTTTGTGTATGGCACTGTTTGAGTGGAGGGCTGCCATGGAAATAGTCTGCAAGGATTCTGAGGGAGAAGACAAAGGCAGAAGCTCATCACCGACAAAATGAGCTTTCAGAGACAGGCAGGCACTTTATGAGGGAAACAGGTACTATAAAGACCTGGCAGACAAACCAATTACCCCGGAATAATAACTACAAAAACAATAGGGTCCCATCGCACCTCCGGTCCTTGGCCCCCTAATGACACAGGGACACTTGGCAGTCCATGTTTAGAAATGCAGATTTTTATTTGAAGCTACTACATGATAATCAACCTTATTTATATACAAGGAAGTGTCCAGCTCTCAAAAAAGGTGCTATTCTCGATTAATATATGAATGACTGGATATTGAGTATCCAACTAACTGTGAGCAAGACTGTAGTCTGGGTTATCCTCGGGCAGTTTCTTCAGGTAATCCCTCAGCAGCATCTCATAGCGAGGAACCCTCTGGACTGGCTCCAACATGTGGTGCTGCAGGGTCAGGCTGCCACACACCTCCTGACTCTAAAGGACAACACACACAAACTGTTACCCATCAGTCCCACTCAGACCTCTACTGTAGGTGCATAGGAATAGAGGTGCTTAGATATTGATCTGTGCCCCGTTAGTTCTATAGTTTGAAACTTAACATGAAAACTTAAGATAGATTCTTGTTTTATAGTAATTTCAACACTAAAATTACTGGTTACAATGGCAATGGACCACTTCACTTGGGACGTATGTTGCATCACGTAGTTGGTCCGAGTTCCGTCCCACCCCATGCCCGCTCCCATATACCCACTGCTCATTGGTCAGACAGACGGACATAATGGTGCACTGACATTTTGGCCATTCACAGATATACATTACATTGGTATATCCCTCAGATAACACCTTGATTAAAAGCAGCAGAAGAACAATTTAGGCAAAATAATGTATATTTTTTACAAGCAAAAGTAAACAGTGCAAAGCTTAGTATATGATGTTAGATATATTACATCATTCTGTTCAGTTTTAGATATACTCATGGATATTTGTCAAGCAACAAAATTGTATTAGTCCAATAACATTCATTGTAACTCATTTATGCAAATACGATTTAAAAGCCAAATTTGAAAAGGTATTTTCCTCCTCGGATACTATTGGATATTGTTAATTTAGCTACATCAGACGTGACATTTGAGTCAGACCCAGCCTTATAACTTAAGTAACTGTACACTTGGGACAGTAATACCTGTATGCCCTGGATGATGTTTCTGAAGGCAGCAGAGCGCTCGGTCCAGGTCCTCACCAGCTCCATGGCCTGGTCAAAGTTCCTAATGTAGTCAGCATACATCCTCAGGAAGGGGGCGTGCTGCAGCATGACACTACCCAGGCCTGGTTTCTCACACCTAGTGTTGGCGGCAGTGGGATGGTCAAGGGTCAAATCATGCTAACCAGCTTGGCCTGAAAACATTGCCAGCCCAGCTTTAAATATTTAAAGTTAATTCTAATTAGAATCCTTTGGTCTTTACCCCCTTTTCTCACTCAGGCAGATACAGCAGTAGAAGTCTCCCAAGATACATTTCTTCTGCATCTACCATGCATTAATATTGCTGACAATTATTTTATTTTACAGTCACCCTACTAAGTAATTTGTATTTCACAGGTAAATACACAAAATAGTAAATTACCAAGTAATTACAGCAGTAACCAAGTACGTTAAAACCTAGAAATCACAGCTGGATTACGTATAACACCTCTGGTATTACTAATCAATACATTGTAGTCGCCATAGGTTTAACAGCGTAATTTCAAGGGAATTAGGCTACACTTTCTTCAAAAGGAAGTTTTTATTATTTTTATTGATGTTTAAATTGTCACATACCACGTTGATTTTCAGACAGCACAGTATGTATGGATGGTGCATGCTGTTAGTATTGTTTGGGTACTGAATGTTGTGCGCGTTTTGTGACATAAACACCCACCAATGGCTTATGCAGTTTTCTAGGTCAGGTAGCAGGAACTGGCTGTGGAAGGAGTGGATGCTGGAAATGTTGGAGAAGATGTTCCTCACCACGTCTGGAGGAAACGAGCCTCGACCCGACTCTTCCGTTAGACGTAAGCAGAACATCTGTGGTGGGGGTTCGAGAAGCAGGATATGATGGATCATTATTTCGGTTATTCAGCTTCTACCCAAGGAATGTGCCGTCATTCTCAAGGAAGGCAAGTGTATTTGGCACAGCAGCAATTCAATGCCCCATTCTATGCCTCTAAAAGTCATGAAAAACACATGAGGGGGGGGGGATAGGGGGCATCCTTGCTGTGCGCTACGCTGACCTGAAGTTGTTGATACAGTCACATGCTAGGAGGGAGGCATATAGAAGCTGGATCATAGAAAACAAAAAACTTCTCTCTGAATCCATATATTTTCACACCTGAGAACAAGTAGCTCCATTCAATTTTAATATTATTTCTTTATTTTATTTTTTGCATCAAGTGCATTGGTGGTTTCTTGGTGGGGACTGTGACTACTAATGCTACTGCTCCTATTGAAGTGTTTCATGCTACTTGTTCCTATTGAAGTGTTTAGCTGATGAAAGACTGCGTTGTATAGTTGGTCTGACTAATGTTGACGAAAAATGTACTATTGTAAGTCGCTTTGGACAAAAGCGTCTGCTAAATGATGTAATGTAATGATACAGGATCTTGAAAGGCTTTCCGATACTCACCGACAGTGACAGTCAAATGAAATCCTGTCTGCTCCTCTACTATAATATCAGGCAAGACTTTTTCTAATTGAAAGATACCAGAGTAGACGGCTGCAAGTGTTGTTGGGAGCGAGCAATCTACAATTATGTGGAAAGTATGATGGGTCTCTCTACGGTAATTGATGCAACGGTTGTCTATTGACGGTATGTATCCTGATAGCCTTTAGATATAACATGGAGCTGCTCTCGACACAAGGCAACTTTCAAAATGTGACATTAAATCATCATCTCATGCTCATTTTATCCCATCGAGCCCCAAACCAACACTGACCTGGTCTAGCAGGTGGAGACGAGCCACGTAGGCCCTCTCTGTCTGCAGGAGCTCATTGGCTATCTTGTACAGTTTCTGCTCTATGCTCTCCTCGTCTTTTGCCTCTCCTTCTCCTCTCTCCTTCTTCTCCTTCTTCTCCTCCTCAATCTGTTCACCTTTAGACCTCTTCCGAATCCTCCCGTCCTCTGCAGTCGTCTCATCCCAGTGCGAGGATGACAAAGACTCAAACCCCGTGGATCTCTCCCCTTCTTTTCCTCCATCACTTACGCCCTTCCCATTTACTACTGTGCACTCTCTCCCCAGCACTATGCTATGAATATGGCCTGGGGAATGCCCTTTTCCATTGCTCATTAGATGGACCACTGCTCTGTTTGTGCCATGACTGAGTCTATGGTTAGCCGAGGCTTTAATACTCATGGTAGACATGCTGCGGTTGACCGATGGCAGCGGTTTCAGTGGAGAACGCTCAGGTTTTTCCATGGAAGGGCTGGAGAAACAAAGTGTACTGGTAATTGTAAAAACAGTATTCATTCATAAATTGTTATTTATATAGTGTGGCCCTGTAGAATGGGTACAGCTTATGCATGTTACAGAAAGTTATTAGAGTACAAAATGGAAAATCCAACCTGCTCTCATCCACGTGAATGATCAACTCAGGCACACTGAAAGATTTCAATCTCCTCCTCTCCTGTCCTTCCATCTTAGCACCAGGGTTCCTGTGCCGTCCTAGCCAGGATTTGGAGCTCTTGGCTGGGCTGTAGCTCCCAGTCCTTCCCTGAACAGAACTGGGGGTCCGCAGCTTTGCTCTGAGAGGGCTGTGATTTCTTGGGGACAACTTAACGGGGCTGTGCCCTCCTTCCCTCAATGAGCTATAGCGCTGAACTCCCCTTTTGGCATGACAGGTGGCTCCTAAAAGTGGACTGCTTGCTGGACTAGGAGTCCCCTGACCATTTCTTGCACAGCCGATATGGGTTTCAGATATTCCATTCACAAGACCGCTCCATCCTGCCCTTCCTGTAACTGGTCTAGGGGACCCTAGACAGTTCCTTGCTGGTCTGGTGTAGGAAACAGATACTCCATCACCTGTACTGTTGGCTCTTATCCCTTCCCTGTGAGGACTCTGGGCTGCCCCTGTGCCATTAGCTGGTCGGATTAGTGGTTCTCCTCTAATGGGACTGTGGACTTGATCTTGTCCTGCCTTCACAGGGCTCTGGAGGTGAGCTGGTTTAGGAGACACTGCAAGAGGATAAATAAGAGGTTTCTCAGGACCAGGGTGCAAAATAAAATCAATAAAAACACTTAAGTACAATTAAGAGACCAGTGCTATAACTACAGCCAATGTGTGCCAGCCTGCCAGGTAATGGTTTTGTTTTCATTTTGACTAGTTATGAAGCATTGTTTTGAGTGTGGTTGGGATAATGCCACACACAAAATCATAGAATACACATCACAGTATTCAATACCGTTCCATTATTCTTGGAAATGTCTCTAAATATAGAGTCTGACATGCATTTTGTACGGACGTCCTCGCACTTCTGACAACTTGTTACTTTCAAATTGTGTATCCAGTTCTGTTCTTACCTGAAGTATTTCCTGAGTCTATCCAATACTTGGTGTAGAAAGCAAAGATTACCAGCTCACTCCTGCCTACGCTGGTCATGTGCAGAGGGCTAAATCCTACTTTTTCCCAACAGCCTGATACTTCTGCTTTCCCACTTCTGTCTTTCCTCTACACTATCTCTAAGTGTAACCATTGCCCGGCCTACAAGTTCTGTCATCTTGCTGGAGAAAAGAGACAAAAATCACATCATTCTATCAATCGTTCGCGAGTTAAAATTAAGTGAATCCCGTCATCCTTGACTATCTGATTGTCAAGAATCATGAACAGTTGTGGAACAGCCACACCGAGCAAAGATGTAATTTAATACCACACTTTAGTGCTTAAGTAGACCTTGCGCAAGACACAACAGTCCTAGGGACGGGGAAGATGACGCCTCATTGACAGTCAAGATCAATTTAAATCTTCGCAAGTATATGAAGACAATCCAGTTAGTCAGATGACTGAAACAATTCTTAACATTTTGAATAACTTGACTGGATCCATTGGATATCATGTAGACCTACCAATTACAAGCATCAAGTTATGATAACTAAATATAATTAAGCAGAGTAGTCCTGCTTCTTGAAATCCCCTTCTGCTCCAACCTGTTGCCGTCTGCGTCGTTCCATCTCGACATGGGACCTGCTGAACACGGAATTACAAGCTTACTTCCGTGCGCAGTTTAGTTTGAGATGTCCCGAGTGTCAAAAGGTTTTCACATCCCTCCGGCAAAACTAATTAGGTGGCGCAAACTTTGCCAATCCAGCAGACAAAGCAGAAGAGTTCATTAGAAAAAGAATGGTTCAACCGGACATGCAGACTGAATTACAAGCGTAGGGGTTTAGACTGACACACAAACACGATATTTGGATACCGTGTCCCTGACGGGTGTCGCACGTTGTTTCATGAAGTGCACTGCACTGTCGCGTGTTTCAATCCACTTTACGCCAAGCCAAAGAAGAATTGTCATCGTGTTGCTTGTATTAACGGACAGCAGTGTTGAGTCTTGAATGCAACAGCACCATTGGAGCGAGAGAGAGAGCTATATACTTCTCCAGTGAGAACCTAACCAGACAGCTCTGCTTTCAGTGAAGAAGACAGGCGTTGTGTGTGTGTGTGTGTGAAGATACAGCCTTAAATACGTTTTGTAATTTACTTCCTACATTGCACTAGTCACTAAAACTTAGCCACTAACTTAGTAGCCTGCTTATCTCTTAGCCCATAGTCACACTACTCTGTCAGCTAGCTACCTGTTAAATTAGAACTAGTACCTATTATATAGCGACTAGTAAAATTGCAATGGGACTACTAGGTTTTTTGTGTGACTTAGTGCTTTTAGGGAATTTACAATATACAAAATATTAGGCACGTTTACGAATCCAGGTACAGGTCATCATCCCTCATTCACTTCCTGTATCAAATCTAAACCAATCACAAAGGAGACGGGGATTGTCTGGGCTGCTACACGACATCGGCAGGATCTCCTCCATCTTGAACCCGAGGCCCAAACACAAGGACGTGACGCGTCTCACCTGCGCCCTTCGCCTTCCGCCTCACCGCTACCCGTCTGAACTCCTCCGTCTCGTGGGAGCCGGAGCTCAGAGTCAAACTGCTCCTCTTCTTCCGGTCAAACATGGCGACGAGGCAGCGTCACTTTCACTCGAGCCGGTCGTCGTTCCTCTGACGGGGGGAAGACGACTTTTAACCGGACACGTCGCTTTTTGGAACGCAATTTTCTGCCGTTTACAATTCCGTGCGGTCAACCAACCACCTTTCAGCACTGGCAATTAAGTTGTACGAGAAGCACCGCCCATTATTTAAATCCCCACGCTCCCCGAACAAGCCCATTGGAGGAGGGACATAACCAATAAACAGGCATGTGCGCACAAACGTGATATTCTATTTACTTGTACAGTTCCTTTTTGTGTGTGTGTACTTGTAGCAAACTTAGTTATTATTCACTTTTGTTGAAGAATATTGTTCTTCACCACATTTTAAATGAAAAATAAATAAAAACTTTTACTCTTCAGTAGATTTTGAATGAGCTACTTTTTTTTAACTGTAACTTAAGTCAATTGTTGTTCCGGCAATTTAACTTCTACTCAAGTAAAACTTCAGCAAAGTGTGATATTTTGGACTAGGAGTGATTTATTTCAGTATTTTAATACTTGTTTTAATAATCTCTCTTTTAATGTCTGAACTGGTAACACGAGCACGGAGGAAAGTATTAATGTGGTGGAGAAAGCAAACACATAACGTCATTTCCCTATTGACAAAGGGGATTTTATTTCTCGTTTGAAGGGCAGGCTCTTAGAAAATCATAATGGCTGAAACAAATCATGTGTAATATTGCTGATTGGTGTTTCCCTTCTTCATAGTGTCATTTTGTATCATGTAACTCACCAAGATTACACAACCGACTGCCAGTTCAGCATGGTGATATGAAATTGTGCAAAGAAATGATTACCTTTCACAGTTGAGACTCGGTTGCATCAACATTTCATTCTGATTTCTGTCCCCTGCCAATATACAGGCTAGCTGTGAATGCCTCTCGTCAATATCCCCAAGAAACGAAGTGCCATTGTGATTCATGCCGTATGCTGATGCGAGGAAGAAGACTGCACTACAACGCACTTCCACGTCGTTTGCGTCTCGATAATACTGCACAGTGAAGTCAAGAGGGGATGATATATACGCCTCATCGTGTAAAGCTTTCAGTGCCCTCTGAATATATCTACTCGCCATCAGCCAGAGACTGATCGGAGCTTAGAAACGTTGTGCCTGGCTGAACTTTGTGCCTGGCTGAACTGAGCCGGAGGGGTATTGTTTTCTGGGAGACCCAACTTCACTGCAAAAGAGCACAGAGCTGCTTGACTGGTTATCACTGCCTCTAAAGTGGATCTACGGCTGCACTGACTGCTCATGTTTAGATCCAAGCAAATGGATCAAGAGGATATCTTGAATCGACCGTCAGCTTTCTGCAGCATTTGATATGACGGTAACGGTCACTCACAATCAGTTTCTGGAATGCATTGTATGAGTTTGTGCTTTGTTCAGGGGATCGTTTGTTTGTTTAGTTTTGGAACTGGAAAGGCGTGCAAGGCCTTTACAGTTGTGTTAGAAAACGTCCTCCTGTATACGACATCTGCTTAACGCCTGAAATGTCAAAAGCAAATCAAACTTGCACAAAGCAGCCACATAGTTGCACAAATGCAGGTGGGCTTTGTGCAAAATGGCAAAATAATCTTTGGTGAAACGCCGTGGAGAAGAAGCGTCGCATAGCAGGCTGGAAAACAGGCCACTGAAATAATGCAGACTTTTACAGTTGCACATGCTTTTTCAAAATACACACAGGGGCTTCTGCCAAGTCAGCTCATCACATACGTACGTATGGTGCCACATTGGTTGTACAGTGATACGTTCAGAAAAACATCAATTCGGGGACTCTTCAAACCAATAATTACACTTACACACACAATAACCGCTTTTCATGACATGAAACGGTTGATTTGATCATTCAAACCACCGTAAATGAAGGGATGGATACATGGATAAATAGCCAGGTAGTTCTGGTGAGTCAGTGACGGAGCCTTTGCTCGCAGCAGCTGGTGTCACAGCATCACTGGTAGCATTGCAACCCAAACGTCAGCCAGGCAATCCCCTCTGGAGGCATCGTGGGACCGTTTTCTTTCCTGGCGAGGTACTGCTCTGGCTTTGCCCCGCAGAAGCCAGTGAGGGTGGGGGGTGGTGGTGGTGGGGTCAGTCTGCTGGGTGGACAGTGTCAGGGGTCAGGGGTCGGGGAGGTGGTTGGTCCAGGGATATGGAGGAAGCCAGAGAGGAGGCACTCGCGGCAGGCTTCTGTTGAGGGGACGTGGGGTCGGGGGTCCAAGAGGGTTGATACAAGGCTACAATGGGAGAGAGAGAGAGCAAGGAGAGGAGACTTTGTGCCTAACTATGATTTGAGACCTAAGTATATACTGGTATGGTCATGGTCACACACACACACACACACACACAAAGACAAACAAAACACACACCCAACGTTCTGTATAAAGTAGGATTGGAGTCACAGATTGGAGTTTTAGTTATAGCATACAAGCATTTCTCAGAGGCAGATCTAATTGGTTGAGTAAACCTCAATGGGCGGAGCCAAAGAACCACACATTTTCTGGGTAAGTAACATTAGACCGAAGTCCAGTGACGAAGGCGAGAGGTAAGAGAGGAGGAAGCTAATAGTATGAAGCCTAGTGCTCTTGCTTGTAACTGAAAAAAATGCATTCAAGCCATACTAAGTTATCTAGTTCGCTAGTTATTCTGCTGACCTTCCAAGTTCAAACTAGCTTATAGCTATCTACGCTAGTTAGCTAGCTACTGGCCATCCCAGTTCAAACTAGCCATACTAGCTTATAGCTATCTAAGCTAGTTAGCTAGCTGCTGACATTCCCAGTTCAAACTAGCCATGCTAGCTTATAGCTATCTAAGCTAGTTAGCTAGCTGCTGACCTTCCAAGTTCATGAACGCCATGGTCATGAATGAATGAAAAAAACAAGTTATTGCCATTTATATTTGTTATTTATACAGAGTTCCTTCTTTGCCATTCAAGGTTGCCAGTTCGCTAACTTGCAATCCGCTTCTTCCTCCAGAGAAGCTCCGTCTCCGAGTCTCTGTAAAACTAAAACTCCAGTCTGTGTTGGTGTAGCCTCGCTTTCGATTCAATTCGCTTAAAAATGTAGAGTGAAACTGCTACACATTGGTTGATGATACAGCGTACAGACACCGTTGCCAAGATTTAAAATATGAGCCTCCTTTGAGGAAAAACATATTTAAATAAAAACAATATTTGGAAGAAGAAAAAAGTTTGGCTGCAGATGAGACCAGCAGGTGGTCTGACTGATGTTGCCGTTACCTGTGAAAAGAGCTAAGAAGGCTCTAACTCGCAGCTCTGGGGAGGGTACGAGGAACGGCACTGTGGCAGAAGGCTACTGACGATCTGCAAGAGACTGACACTGTTAGGAACACCCGGTAAACAACACTGCAGCAGCACAACTCATACTGGCTTGCCCGAATTAAAAACGCAATACTTACCCGAACATCAACAATGGTTAATGGATTTGGTACTTTGGTAGTGTCATCTTGTTTCACTAATTTGTGATAGTTATCCATATTAAGTAGGAATATTAAGGGGGACACATAGTTAGGGTGCAGGGGCGGTGAATACCAGCCAACCACAAAATACGACGACACACAAAATACTGTTAATTTATACATGATATTTAAAGTATATATGAATATTAACATAACACTGTACAGATTAATCTTGAAAATACTCAGTATGTACACGTGCATATAAAGTGCTCCAAAAGCAAACAGGCATCTGACACATTCAGTGGCGTGACAGTTAACGGTCTGCCCTGGATGGACGTTTGAGCAGCATGGCATTAGCACAGAGTTGTTGTTTGTGTTTACAGCTTGCTAGGGGTGGAAATGACCAGAGCTCCCAATATGATCAATGGAACTCGGGCCACACGATACGATAAAGTTGTGATCTTCTTAGTATTCCGTGATACGTTAACCTTAGGAGGCAGAAATAATCTAATTGGTTGAGTGAAACCTCAGTGGGCGGAGCCATAGAACCACAGTTCACAGCTCCGCCCATTGAGGTTTAACTCAACCGATACTATTACTTCTGCCTCCAGAGCAGCTCTGCCACTGAGAAATGTTTCATTTGACCACAGTATTAAGCTGAAATATTATGGCAATTAAGTTTGCTTATGACTAAAAAGCCATAAATCAATTGCTAGACAAAATTCAAGGCCTTTCAGAACACTCAAACACCCAATGACTGTGTTCCTCTATTTTCTAAAACATCATCATTGAAACATCTTCATGACAACATTCATTAAAAGCCTTGAAATGGACGCCAACACAGCATTACAATACCGTAGGGAAAAGTACCTCAATATCTGACTGTATCAATACTTTTCATAATGGAATATGTTTCCCTACCTATAGTTTACATAGATTGAATTTGTAGAGCTGATATAGCCACATGTATCATGGTCATTTAGATACTCCAGAGATGGGCACCATTGCTAGTACACCAATGATGGCTGCCAGGCCAGCCTACCCGTTGACTTCAACACATGTGCCTGTTTTATGAAATCTATTTCTGTGGGTTCCTGTCCAAGAGACAGCCCACACGGATGATCCTGAGACAATGAGTAGCAGGAAATGAAATCTTAGGTGTATTGTGGGGCAGAAAACAACATTTGACAGACTTGAGGTCCTCTTTCACTGGTTGAATTTTAATCTGATGGAAATTTTGCACAATAGACCTTTATGGTATGTTGGACAGAGAATGGGGTGATATTTTCAGTGTGTGTGTGTGTGTCTTTAGACGGAGTGGGGTATCACAGAGAGGAGATCACACTGGTTTCCTTCCTTTAGCTCAGCCAAAGTGCAAGTTTCACCCACCAGAGATATCTAATATTGCCATTTCTTTCACCTCTAACACAAATATAATTTTGTCTGAAGTAATAAAAGATTGGATATCCTGTCGAGCGGGACATGACGGGAAAAATAACAAATCCGTTTGTCTCAGTGATAACCCCGCAGGACCTCTGACTAGCTGACGGACGACAGCACTAAATAACGTGCACAGAGAGGATGACTACTTAGATTAATCGATAGAAATCAAATGTCAGCATTGATCCAACAGCCTCCAATTCCAGTCAGCTGAGCTGTGTTTTAAATGATAATTAAGGGAACAATGTTCTTCCAAGCTCTTTGAAGGGACAATTACCAGCAGAAACGGGTGCAAATCTGGCATTGGGTGTCCCAGTGTCAATTGAGGTCACACTTCGATCAAATGGATCACCTCTGGTGTTGACTGTGAATGCAGTACAGGCCGTGAGCATCCCGTCCATGATTGGCCGCATGTAAATCATATTTCTTTCAGGATGTGCCAATAAGAAATCAGTGGCATACAACAAGTGTAAAGAGGACTCTGTTTGTCAAATGCCTTTTGCTCCATTCTGCATATGAAGTCAAAATGTATTAGATGAGAGTGTATCACTTGGTATAAGAATATTGGCTACTGGGGAGTTAAGACACAGAGCTGCAATGGCCTCAGGCAGAGGAAATAAAGCGACGGGTAGGAACAAGACGTGGGCCAATGTTGGGAAAGCCAACTTTCAAAGGAGCCAATCAGAAATCAGGAAAATAAAGATGCCTGTCAAATGTGTTTTGCCCCATGTTGCATATTGAAAAGCGTTTGTGTTGTAGGCAAGAGGGCGTGGCCGCCTACAGCATAAGACAAGAGTCAGGAGTCACCAGACAATAGTATAACAGTCTCCATCGATGGGTAAGGGAGGAAAGAAGGCGAGTGGTCATTAAAGGTTCCTCCAATGATGGAAAAGGAAAGAAAGGAGAGTGGAGGAATGGAGGAGGGGAAGTAGACCACTATTTGGCAACGCCTGTCTCCTGGACAGCACCCAGGCAGTGTGGCAGGCCTGCCATCATCAAGTACTGTCCGTCGACAGTAATAGGTATTATCTGGCAACGCAGAGTCATTATCCACCCCGCTGAAAGCAATCCAGGCCACAAAACAAACACAAAAAACAAGATCAAAACTGGAGGTGCAGGCGTGGAGAAGGAAAATAAAGGAAAGCCATTCCCAAAAAGTGTTTTGTACAGACAAGACAATAGTGATCAGCCACAGTAGTTATGTGTTATTACACTGTGCGAGTATAGTAGGGATACGGTATGGTGTGTGCAGGACTGGTGGGATCTCAGTTGATGTAATGTCTAACTTGGGAGATCTATTCTCTCTTTCAGAACGCTGTCGAAACACCGTCATTCTGATTTGGTTGATAACTCATTCCAGGCTGAATGAGGTGTGTCACATTCCCTGAGTTTGGTGCAGTGCCATGAGTCTGAGTATATCCATTCCGTGCTGCCGGACCTCTGCAGATGCCCTCAGAGGCACAAGAGGGCGCTACAGTATTAGTGTACCAGTATAACAATGGCGAGTCAAAATAGTCTTAAATAGCTTCCTCTCCTCCTGAACGTTGGGACACTGAGTCAGAGATCTGTGGGCCTTGTGGGCCGGTAGGGATTCGGTGTCTTGCTCGAGGACACTTCAGCAAGGTACACGTTTGCGGTCACGGGGGTTTGAACGTGGGTCCTCCAGTTGAAGAACAGCCTCCCTACTCACTACGCTACCCAGCTGCATCTGGGTGAACATAGTGTCTATAGGCAATATGATGGAGGAATTTGGCCTGTTTCATTTCATATAGTTCAGGTAGGTGCAGATAAGGACACAAAATGAGGAGAGAGCGATTTCAGACTATTGAGACACACCCCAGAGCTAAGCCACATTGCTTACTTTAGCTATGACTAGGCTGCGGGGACACTACTGGTCCTAAACTGGTCATGTGCCATGTTTGAGTGCTCTCAACCTCCCTTCCTCCCTTTCTTGATCTAATCGCGGATCAAACAAGAATGGATAGGTTCTCCTCCATCATTCTCTTCCAGCACCGGTTCACACTGCATCAGATCAGCAATTTCTCAATTTGAAGGGGAAGGAGGTCTGCAGTGTAAGAGCATCCAAACGTGATCACGCATAGCTGAGTATATGGCTACATTACAGTGAACCACTGGGACCAAATGGGTCAGGGACTGAGAAGACTAGTGCACTGGCTGGAAACTGCAATCATTTGTCGGCCCCCTACGCCAATGACTAGTCCTTCATTCCTCGTCCACAGCAGTGACATCACACGAGCTCAGTGTGTTCAAGATCAACAGAGTGAGAAAACATTTGCTGAGCGTCCACTGTAATACCTAGTATATGATGTAGTACCTCATCCACAACTGGGAATACTTGCACTGAATGACATTTGGTTTACTGTGTGTATATATTGTAATTATTACCATTTAAAACAGAGTGAATATTACACTAAATATAATGTATTCCATGTGTTGCAGCCCTCATTCAAACGTGTGAAATCAAAGTATCTACCGAACGTCTCTCTGTGTTTTGATCACTTCATGCATGTGGACCTGAAGGGCAAAACTAACAGCTAAAAACCCTCCTTAAAAAGTCTCTATTAACGTCCTGTGGACCAATCAGCAGTCTCTATTAACGTCCTGTGGACCTTGTGTCAGTCTCAGAATAAAAGGAAGGCGGGGCCACTTGTGCTCCTTGTGTCAAATCCCTGAGCAGTGTCAGTGAACATTCAAAACCCATTGGCCGAGGCTTAGGCACAGGAAACAGGAAATGGGAAACAGGAAACCACTCTGTCCTCCTCTCTGTGAGCCCCACTCCTTGTGACAGAAAGAGAGGGATGATGGGAGCTGCAGTTTTAGTATCAGTAAGGAGCCTGATGGAAATGCCTTCGAGTTAGTTAAAAGGCTTATGGGAGATGACATTTTGGGGGTCAGTGACGGGGCCGGTGGGAACTGTAGTATCTGGGGTACAGCGGGCTGTAGTTGGTGGAGTGGCTATAAGAGCTAGAGGGGGTATAGGCAGGAGAGGGGCTATAGTAGGCGGAGGAATAGTTGTAAGAGGAAGAGGGGGAGTGAGAGGAGGAGGAAGGAGTATAGAGGGCAGAGGAGCGCGTCAGGCTGGAGAGTTGCCGCGTTCGGGGTGAGGAGCTCCAGGTGGAGCGTCTGGACCCCAGAATAGGTGAACGGTAGGGGGAGGAGGGGGC
>OMOT01029663.1:0-11088 GCA_900312575.1 Acanthochaenus luetkenii | reverse complement strand
TGATTTAGCATACCCTTGCTCAGGAAAGCTATCCATGCTTATATTGCAAACATATTGATAAGAAAGTCACAGCTAGAGATTAAACACATGCCATATGAAGGCAAAGCCACTGAAGCGTTCCTTAGTCATGTGAAGGAGGTTTAATAATTGAAAAGCCCTAACACCCCACACCAGTAATTTCTCAACCCCCTCCCCCCTCTTACTTCTCTCCCTTTCTATTTCTTCTCTCCTACCCTCTCAAAAGATGGCAGAGCAGCTGATGACTTTGGCCTATGAGAATGGCATCAATCTGTTTGACACGGCAGAAGTCTACGCTGCTGGGAAGTGAGTTATCAATGAGCATCCAGTAACACCAAACATGACCAAACTGCTGACTTGAGAGGTTGATAATATAAACACTGGGCCAGGTAGAGATGGTTAACTAGTTACTGAAATGATGTAAATACTTGGTAGAACCACATTTTGAGTGTAAGCATGATTGGATAGATGTGATGTGATTGCAAGTCTAGCTCCTAGTGAGTTGTCTCTACTCATGGTGAGACACATAATCTCCGATGCTTGAGAGACCTTTGGAGATTTCATTCAAATGTATTACATTTCTGGTTGACCTTTCTGAAGCTCTGAGGTTGGAGGTGAACGGAAACTATTCATGGCTACAGTTGCTCTCATACTTCAGCCTCCAGTATGCTTGCACATACAGTACAAGAACATGCAGTAACATCCAGGCTTGCACATACAGCATGTAATATAATCTAAAGCATGTTATTGATATGCAGGAGACAGGGGGTCAGACCTACAACCCTGTCTACATAAACACAGGGGGCACAAAGTGGTTAATGCCTCTGTCCTTGAACATAAACCCGAGGTTAGGTGGGTGTTTCTGTTGCAATGTTTGGCATATTTTATGAGGGGTCAGACATTCACAATCTTGGCTTAAATTTACAGGACAGGCAGTGATGATCCCTATGCCTTCTTGCTGTGCCTAGTGATGTCTTATATTCCTCCATGGATTAATCAGGCTTTGTAGTAACTTGGATGTATTGAGGGATTATCCTTTGCCAACAGCATCTCTGATTAACAGCATCGTGTTCCTAAGAATATTCTAGGGTTTAATTGTGCCAATATAAGATAGCCTAAGGTGGCAGTTTCTCATAAAAACAAATCAAAAGAAAGACAGGAAAGTAGAAAGTAGATCTTAATTGTCTTCCTCCTTTCCCACCTACTGCCTCGGCAGCTGTTGTCTTGTAAACTTCCATCACTACACGCTTTTCAACACTGTTTGAGTACATGAGTTTTATGATGGGTCCATAAATACAGACACAAGGTTGATCTTTGACACAAGGATTACACAAACTTATCTTGATCATCATGATGCCACATAACAAACCACAGATCGGCAGAAAGGTCAAATCCGTGAGGCGTAATAATGTGTAAATGGTGTCACAACTCTGCATGTCTTGCACAGGTGTTAAGTCTGACAGCTTGCAGTGTAAAACTGTGCTGAGAAGGTTATCACATGCACATACACACATAGACAGAAGTAGAACAAATCAAAAACTTTGCACATCAGAACGCAAAGAGCTTTCATGTGAATCACGTTCTGGCATACCGCAATTCCTTCATCAGTCAGACTCAGTGTATGTGAAGTGGTGTTGGTAGCCTCACAGTTGACTTTGAATCCCCTGCTGTAATGTTGATTCTGTAGTGGGAGGTTGGAGAGATAAACAAGGTTGGTAAGCTGTGCTCACAGTCATAGCCCAGCTCATGCAAAGCACTTGGCAGTGATTGTGTGTTGGGCCTGTATATGTGTGCTCTGGTAAAACATACAAACATTCAATAAATAGACATATCTAAATATTGATTGTGATTATTAACTAGCTTACACCTTCCAGTGTGCACACTAGTGTTTATATATATATATACATAATTGCACAAATCAACATGTTTTGCTTATATTTTCTTTTAATACCATGTACCTGGTGTTATCAGCAAACGCATACTGCTGTCCGTGCACTTAAAAGTATGCAAGTAATTGGCATAACACAATTTACGTGTTACAATTATGTTTCAGGCTTAGACATTTTGCTCCACATGCATAGTAATTGCATGATATTGTGTGAAATCAGTGATACATTGATAGGATAATTATGGAGAAATCTGAAAGTAGAATAATATAGTAATCCATGAATAATGCTGCATGGCTTCTGCTATAAGTCATACCATAGATTCGGTATTTGGCTCTCAAAGTACTTACATTTAAGAGGAGGAACGCACAGTTCAGTGGGTGTGTATGAGTGTGTGTGAGACACACATATTATTGTGCTGCCTTTCTCTCAAGGGAGTGCTTGAGTTCTAGACATGAAGAAGATGTGGGTCCAGCCACCCAGTCTGTAACATCTAGCAGTAGTACAGCCCTACTCTGCTCAGGGCACAGGCACCAGGCACACGCACAACCAGACAAACTGTCAGTTTACTTTTGTGGCATCGGGAGGGGGTGTTATTGATGACTTGTTACTGAAGTTTCATTTAGCGAGAGAATCTACATTTAATCTAGTCTTGCCTCCTCTCTGTCTGTTTTATAGGGCAGAGGTGGTGCTTGGGAACATCATAAAGAAGAAAGGATGGAGGTATGGAGCCTACTTTAATTGAATTGGGTGTTTATTAATTTAAGTCCAACCGGTCTCCCTAATCTTGTATCATCTTTTTCCTTGCACATATTGGGAAGGAACAGTGTGTTGTGAACTGAAAAGGCAAGGTAGGGAGATAAAAGATGAATGTGGGCAGCTGTGCCATGCCTGCACTCACATGTCCCTCTTCAAAGATGCTGAATAATGGATCAACTTGTAGTGCCTGGCATTTGTATAGCCCTGTCAAGTTGTACAACTGCAACACTCATTCGATGTCACTGGCTGAGTTCTGGCACAGGAGGATGTGTGAGGCTTATTCATCTTACCGTTGGTACATGCAATGCCTTTTGAAAGTATTCAGACCCCTTCACCGTTTCCACATTTTGTTACGTTAGTCTTATTTTAAAATTGATTAAATTCCTTTTTTTTCTCATCAATCTACACACAAGACCCTATAATGAGAACGCGAAAACATGTTTTTTGCAAATGAAAATGAAATGGAAATATCACATTTACATAAGTATTCAGATCCTTTACTCAGTACTTTGATGAGGTTCCTTTGGCAACGATTACAGCTTCAAGTCTTCGTAGGTATGACGCTACAAGCTTGGCACACCTGTATTTGGGGTATTTCTCCCAATCTTCTCTGCAGATCCTCTCGTGTTCTGTCAGATTGTACAGGGAGCGTCGCTGCACAGCTATTTTCAGGCCTCTCCAGAGATGTTCGATCGGGGTTCAAGTCCGGGCTCTGGCTGGGCCACTCAAGGACATTCACAGACTTGTCCCGAAGCCACTCCTGCATTGTCTTGGCTGTGTGCTTAGGGTCGTTGTCCTGTTGGAAAGTGAACCTTCGCCCCAGTCTGAGGTCCTGAGCGCTCTTGAGCAGGTTTTCATCAAGGATCTCTCTGTACTTTGCGCCGTTCATGGTTCCCTCGATCCTGACTAGTCTCCCAGTTCCTGCTGCTGAAAAACATCCCCACAGCATGTCGCTGCCACCACCATCCTTCACCGCAGGGATGGCATTGGCCAGGTGATGAGCAGTGCCTGGTTTCCTCCAGACTTGATGCTTGGCATTCAGGCCAAAGAGTTCAATCTTTGTTTCATCAGACCAGAGAATCTTGTTTCTCATGGTCTGGGAGACCTTTAGATGCCTTTTGGCAAACTCCAAGCGGGCTGTAATGTGCCTTTTACTGAGGAGTGGCTTCCATCTGGCCACTCTACCATAAAGGCCTGATTGGTGGAGTGCTGCAGAGATGGTTGTCCTTCTGGAAGGTTATGCCGTCTCCACAGAGGAACTATGGAGCTCTGTCAGAGTGACCATCGGGTTCTTGGTCACCTCCCTGACCAAGGCCCTTCTCCCCTGATTGCTTAGTTTGGCCGGGTGGCCATCTCTGGTAGTTCCAAACTTCTTCCATTTAAGAATGATGGAGGCCACTGTGATCTTCAGGACCTTAAATGCTGCAGATATTTTTTTGTGCCTTTCCCCAGGTCTGTGCCTCGACACAATCCTGTCTCAGAGGTCTACGGACAATTCCTTCGACTTCATGGCTTGGTTTTTGCTTGGACATGCACTGTCAACTGTGGGACCTTATATAGACAGGTGTGTGCCTTTCCACATCGTGTCCAATAAATTATATTTACCACAGGTGGACTCCAATCAAGTTGTAGAAACATCTCAAGGTTGATCAATGGAAACAGGATGTACCTGAGCTCAATTTTGAGTGTCATAGCAAAGGGTCTGAATACTTATGTAAATTGTATATTTCCGTTTTTTATTCTTGATACATTTGCTACCAAATATATCAAAACCTGTCATTTGTCATTATGAGGTATTGTGTGTAGATTAATGAGGACAAAAGGGAATTTAATCCATTTAGAATAAGGCTGTAACGTAACAAAATGTGCAAAAAGTGAAGGGGCCTGACTATACAGTATATTCTAGACCTCTAGGCCTGTATCTTCGGATATTAGCAACTCTTAGGCATTAAGCCTTTTAGCTATAATTGTTCCGTGTTTGGCGGGTGTAACTGATGTGTTGTCATTTTCCATTCTCAGACGTTCCAGTCTGGTGATAACAACAAAGATCTTTTGGGGCGGAAAGTAAGTTTCATCTGGGTGATTTGTTTCATCTGGCGTGTCCAAATGAGAAACAATCATCTGTATAATTTATCTCGGCTTGTATCTCATGTTCCTGTTAATGGGATCATGTGTAATCCAAACTGATCTGTTGTCAGGTACTTTCAGTAGAGCTGATGTTTCTCAATGGACATATGATATAATAACAGTTGAGCGGCAGGTCCAGTTTTCAAAACAATAACATTGTTTCTAATGCACTGTATTTTTGTTTGCAGAGCAGAGACTGAAAGAGGGTTATCCCGAAAACACATTATAGAAGGTAAGCAGCAGTGATGTAGAGCATACCAACGACAGTGGGAGAACTTAAATACTGACTCTACATCAACAAAATACTGATTAGTCACTTTGGCTCCAGGGAATCTAGGCCTCAATTCAATATGAAAAAAGTACTTAGCGAATCCTCTGCAGTAATGTTTCAGCTTCAGTATGTTGATTGGGCTTTTGTGAGGAATTGACATTCAGCGGTCAGAACAGAGGTGCACTAGTATTAACTTGTGACTGTGGTGCTTATTTCTAGGTTTAAAAGCCTCCCTGGAAAGACTGCAATTAGAATACGTGGATGTGGTTTTTGCCAACAGACCGGACCCTAATACACCTATGGAAGGTAAAGTCTCTATGGTCTCTAGCGTTTATCATCATTATCTCATCTCAGAAGCTCTTAAACAGGTTTTTCTTATGAATGTGCATGTTGACGTGCCTTTTTTCTGTCTCCTGACACCGCACTGTGGAGACCCAGATATACAAACCTCTTGTAACAGAAAAATCTATTTTTAAATCCTGCGTGTTGTCCTGCAACACCTTCACAGTCAGTCAAAATGAGGTTGAAGATGAATGCTGGAGACCTTTAAATGGCAGAGTGCTAACTTTGTGTGGGCTCAGCTGGTGACACACAGTATCCATCTGCTCCCATGTCCCCTCTGGGTCAGACTCAGGTTAGAGGTGAACTCCCTACCCTCAAACCGATGCGTCAAAGCTATCCTTACAGGGACCATATCCTCTGTGGCTCCACCGCTGTCACATTACTTCAGTCTTTGTTAGTCAGAAGTAGCTGGTGCTGTTTGATGTAGATGTCTGTGAGGGGATTATTTTGCCCTTTTTCAGGGTTGCACACAGTTCATACATCTCGCATGAACAGATTTGAGTCTGTGAAACTATAGTAGTTTGACCATCTGGTATATTTGGATCTGGCAATAGCCAAAGGACAGCAAACGGGGAAGAGGAGGTGAACTTCTGCTCTGTCCATTTAAATAAACGTATCCCTGTCATTGTACTTTGTGTGGCGGTCACACACTGGTCAAAAATGGCCATTGGGCAAGCAGTAAAGGCAATTCCTACCTGATGCCCCTAACTAAAATACAGTGAAGTGACGGATCAATAGAATAACCAAAGACATTCAGCCAGGCTTGGCCAGTGTCACACATAAAAAGGAAACACTAGTAAATGGCATCGCACAACCATGGAAAAGCGTTCACTTTGTTTCTATGGCAGCAACTTTTCCTAAATATGTTTCATTTATGAGAACTGGACAGATTTATTTAACCAATATTTGCTTACATGAGCTGTAGACCACTTTATCAGCCTATTGAAGACTCATACTTTATGATTGAGGATTTTCTCTCCCCATAATTAGCCAAGAAATGTAGAACTGTTGCAAATATGCCTGTCGTCTCTTGTTAATTTCAATTGGCTCTTTATCTGTTCCCCTTCAGCTTCCTGAAGATCAAATAGGACAGATTCTTGTGAATTCTTACCTTAATGTTGTACAATTCCATCTTGTTATGAATGGGTGCCGTACTCATCTGAATGAATGTCATGTATTAGCATTAACAATCAACTCTTCCACAATCTCTCCTGAATTCCCCGGCTATTTGCATTTGTAATAATAACATTCCTTGTAATCACAAAGAAATCCCTTGAACAAGGACTTGAGATACACATACTGTAGGCTCTCATAACATTGTCTCCTCTGTGGACTGCAGGGAGAAGACCATTTTTTGTGAACAGAGCATGATGACACCAACATAGTGTGTTTTAACTTTTGTGTACGTTTGTATTTACAGAGACGGTGCGGGCAATGACCCATGTGATAAACCAAGGCATGGCCATGTACTGGGGAACATCCCGTTGGAGCCCTATGGAGATTATGGTGAGGGTTAATTCATCTGTATAGGCCGCTTTAAAGAGTCTACTGTCCAAGACATGTCAGACTCAAAGTAGTGATACACAGGACAACTTTTTGGGTAACATTAATTGCCAACATTGCTTAAGGTGTTTCCTCAATATTTGTCCTTTAATCATATAGGAACGCCTTGTTGACAAATCATTTGAATAGATTTTTAGACCTTATGGCTCAATTTGCTCCTTGGGTGTGTTGCCTGTATATGTTTCATTAAAAACTTCTGAGCGCTGTATATCACCCTAATTCTTGCTACTTCCTTGTTTCCTGTAGGAAGCATACTCTGTGGCACGGCAGTTCAACCAGATCCCTCCCATCTGTGAGCAGGCTGAGTACCACATGTTCCAGAGGGAGAAGGTGGAGGTGCAGCTACCTGAGCTCTTCCATAAGATAGGTGAGATGGGATGGAAGTTGGGGGACTGCAATGTATTGGATTTGTGGTTTGAAGCTTAGGATGAAAATGTGTTGACAGTGACAAGCTAGGATTAGGGTTCACACATTTGATGAAAAGGAGCATTCCATACATCTTCTGTAATGGGATTCAGTGACAGAGCAGTGCAACACTAGTCAAGAGTCATTGGCTATTGCCAGTCTCTGTCAGAGAATAGTTTAATTGTCTCACACTACAGGAATTCATCCAGATTTGAGTCTTGTCAAACTAATTCCAGAATTATCATGTTTGGATTGTCAAAATACTGTCAGCAGTCAGCAACTTGATTTGGAGACAAAATGCATTAGCTATGCCAATTGTCTCTACGGACTCCCCCATATCATTCAGCAAAGACTCAGCCGATCTTGAAATCCAGTTTGAAAGGCAGAATCAGGTCTAATGGGCTAAAACGTGTGCAGTGAGAACCTGGCATTACTAAGATCACCTTTCCTCCTTTATAACCAAATAAACAACGGTGAAATTAGAATTACAATCCTTTTTTGGGTGAGACATGGTCTGTCGATGATGATGATACTTTTGTTCTCAGGTGTGGGGGCCATGACATGGTCACCACTGGCATGTGGGATCATCTCAGGGAAATACGACGGCAGGGTGCCTGCCTACTCTCGGGCGTCTCTGAAGGTAGCCAAACCTGCCCCTCGTTCTCACTGTTTTCTATGTATATCCTCCTCTAATCGTCTTTGCCGCTGCTCTGTGTCCCTATTCCGTGTCCCTTGTCCTTACTGGTTGCTGGTTGTCACAGTGGATTTTGTGTGTGTGTGTGTGTGTGTGTGTGTGTGTCTTTCAGGTTCTGTAACTTGGTGTTCTCTAGATATTGTATGTTTGTGTGTTTTCAGTGCCATGTTGATGCCATGCACTGTGTACCTACTCCCAAAGCAGTGTTGTTTGACACTGCTTGTTGGCTGGTGTCAGCTAAATACATTTTAGTGCACGCATTCGCAACAAGCACACACACACACTTGCTATACATGCACACAAAAATGCATCTACACAGAGATGATTTATACTTTATAATTTAATTCAGCGAGCACTCAGAAACCCAGTGGAATATTGAACTTTAAAGTGCCGGATGAGCTCAGGAAGTGTGATCAGCAACCACTTATTTTCCATCTCTCAAAAATCGAAATGTTGCCATTTATACATTACAGCATTTAGCAGACGCTTTTGCCCAAAGCGACTTACAATAATCCACACAAAAATAAGTAATTTGTGAGTCTTGCCCAAATTAGCCTCTACAGGACACACAAGCTAACACATTACTTCATCCATTAATCTATCCCTTTGTGGTGGAGTGACATGTTGTATGTCTGTGAATTGTGTATCAGTGACTGTGGAGTTGTACCTCGTGCATCCAATTCTCCATTTTGGTGTTGTGCAGTACCTTTTGACGACGTGTGGAATGTGATACCCAGTGTTCAGTACAGTGTTGCCTGTGGATGTATTTGCTCCTTTTGGTTATTTAACTCTGTGATTAATCTTCTTGGCTTTAATTTGTTAATATTTGAATCATTATGTAATCTCTGATCCTTGCTATTTAGTTCTGACATCCAGTTATCCAGATTATTGTTTTGACTTAGCTCTCAGCACACATAAATGCAAATTCAACAGGTAAAGGAATGGACTTTTTCAGTGCAGATAAAATAAGTATTTTTCTTTTAAACTGCACTTTTGAATTTTAATAGTGCACTGAAAACATATTTATATTTGTGTGTGGATGTAGCTTGAGTTATCATAGCCTTCCTGAGGTGTAGACGGTAGGCGACACGAGTCACGTGTTTAAAAACAGGCCCTGATGACACAGGAGCCGCAGCGCACCAGTGTGAGCAGGGCTGTGTTTTTGAGCAGGTGTGCTGTGTTTTTGACAGGGTTACCAGTGGTTGAAGGACAAGATCTTGAGCGAGGAGGGCCGGCGTCAGCAGGCGAAGTTGAAAGAGCTGCAGGCAATCGCGGAGCGGCTGGGCTGCACTCTGCCCCAACTCGCCATCGGTACGCAGATACACTCTGCCGCTCTCTCTCTTTCTGTCTGTCTGTCCGTCCCTCTGCCTCTCCGCTCGCTCTCTTTCACGGCGGGCTGAGGTCACCGCCGCTCAGCTGTCGAGTTTGCCTGTTGGTAGGTTGTGTTGTCTCGTGTGTGTCTTGTGTTTTGACCATTTTAAGAAGACAAAATGAAAGGTAAATATGTTAAAGGGGAATTAAGTAATCTATAACCTTTATGAACCTCTAGTAGACATTTAAACAACATCAATAGAACTGATCTCCTACACAAATCACTGGCACAGCCCCTTTCATTAAGTAAATATCCACTTATGGAATGTAGTGAATGAGTTTATATGTTTATATATGTAGTTCTGTGGTATTCACGGCATATATGGGTGTGCTATATTTGGGAGTTCACCGTGTCAGCAGTAAAATGGCATCCCAAACATAAATCCAGTGAGTAGCCAATATTGATTCTCTGCCAGGCAGGAAAGTGGGAATGAGCAAGTCTCGAGATCCCTAATCCTGGGAGGGCTGTTAAAGTGTCAGACATGAAGGAAGCACAGAGTAAATCTGGGACTCCATGTCCTATCTCAGTGCATATCGGGGCAGAATTTTCACTCTTGCAGTAATGCAGTGTCATAGATTAGGTTTCACGGCCCATTAGTGGACGCCCAATTACCATAAATCCTACTGGCACTCCTGTAGGCAGCGCAGGTGATTTATGTCTACCATTTGCCACTCCACATCCCTTTAGCGCTGCGATATTGAATAAAAACTAAAGATTAAATACTGGCCCCTCCCTTTGGCATAATCCTGAGGCCTGCTTATCCTGTAGCTGGTGGTAAATTCAGGAATTGGGTTGTGGTGTAAATGGGAGAATAAAATTAATAGATGCTGTAGTTAATTTTGAATGACATGAAATAGTAGCTTTTGTTGCAGCAACCCCAATGGCCCGAAGCTCAATGCTCAATGTCAATGCTCCACTCTTGTGTCAGCATTGACAGTTCAAATACAGTGGAAGACCTCAACTGTAGGCCAGGATCTGGCCATATTCCTATGTTCCTGGGAGGGCTTTAATTATAATCCCAGTTTTTACAACAACATTATCTATCCCTTTATGCTGTAATCTGCTTACAAGTGTATTTCCCTCAATTGCAGTAGCATACAGTTCTACTGCAATATACAGCTCACAATCATAATAGCATACAGAGCAGGGACGGTTCTTTCTTTTATTTTGTTCAAACGGGTTATAGAAAGGCATGTTTATGACATATAGTATCTATTCTATAGTGTGTGTGTGTTGCTGTGTGTGCAGGGTTTGTCAAGATATGATTTTGTTTGTGAACAATATTGTTATCATGGTGCTGGACAGGATGTAGACAAGGCTTTCACATGTTTTATGTGTGTATCTGGGGTTAGGGTTGTAGAGGGATTATCATTTGGGGTGATCAAGAAATGAAACGGGTGTGTATTTTTGAAGAATTGTTGCAGAGCTGTTGCACTGTTTGTGTTTGAATTGGGGAGGTTGTGGGATTGTGTGTGCGTGTGTGTGTGTATGCGCGCGCGCCCATGTGTGTTTAGTAGTGGTAGGGGTGTCATTGCTGTTTACCGGTCTTCTACAGCGTGGTGCCTACGGAATGAGGGGGTGAGCTCTGTCCTTTTAGGGGCATCCAACACCGACCAGCTGATGGAGAATATAGGAGCAATACAGGTTAGGC
>OMOT01029658.1:9827-31826 GCA_900312575.1 Acanthochaenus luetkenii | reverse complement strand
ATTAAGATGAACAAGAACGTGTGCCTAGGCCGCTACTTCTTCCAGTTGGAGGGAGAGGGCAAGGACAGCAAGATCGACGGGTCAGAGCGGACCATAGACGTGTGGCCGCTCAACCTGCTGCAGCCCGGCAGCCGAGATTCCGTGGACGTGTGCGGCCTCTTCCTTCTCCAGATGGCGTGCGTGCTGAACATGTCCAGCCGGTGGCGCCGGGCGAGAATGAGAATCTTCCTGAATGTAGAGACGGAGTCCAGCGACCAGGGCTGGGTGGTAAACGAGGAGACGTTTCGAGATTTGCTGAGGAAGCTGCGGATCAGGGCGTCGATAACGATAGTGCCGTGGGACTCTGTGGTGCAGTACCACACTCGGCCAGAGGAAGAGGGCTCCACGGGGCCGACGCAGGCTCTCCCTGAGGAGTTCTTGTCCGCAGTGAACTGCTTGCTGACGGAGCACAGCGCCCAAGCTGCCGTCCGCTTCCTGTATCTGCCCCGGCCACCTGCGCCTCCCAGCCAGTCACAGCAGTACTTGGCTCAGTTGGAGGCTGTCACCAATAGTTTAGGCCCGACACTCTTGATTCATGGTGTCACCCCGGTCACATGCACTGATCTCTGAGCAATATGCAATCTTGGCCAATTCCACATTATTATAATTGTTATTTTATGCTATGTAATTAGATATGCAGGATTGCTTACTTAGGCATAAGCATAGTTTCTGGTTATATGGGAACACATAACAGTATGGAAAAGTGGACGCTAAGAATATAGTAGCACTGTTACTCAACACTATATCACCTAATGCAACTTTTTGTACTTCCTCAGTTCCCTTAAGCTTTAAAAAGGACGTTTGCCTATTTTCATATACTTGAGCTAGCCAGGTGATATTGACAAGAAATACTACACTAATAATGTCCGTTATGTCTGTCTCTTCACGTAAGACGGAAATGGGAATATGTCATTGACTCTTTTGAACAAAAGAAACGCGTTTGTTGTGAGTTCTACGGGTTGTCCAGGACATTAGTCATAGAAGCAGCTACATTTAGATAGAGGGATGGAATGATGAAGTTGTGTGATCATGGAAAAACATGTTCTTTCCGTTTCAATTTGTGAATAGTGTGTTAAGGCAAGTTGCCCTTTTTAACTCATCAGTGTTTTTCTCTGCTTGCTTTTTCCTACTTCCTGACATCTCTGCCGGTTGCCTGGACCAAGTGATCCAATTACTTTTCCCCAAATGGAATAGTTTTCTGTTGTTTTGTTGATTTGTTTTCTATACAGTAATACGCACTCATTTTTATTTTGCTGTTGAATGTGTACCTCCCTATCTATACACCACAAAGGGAACCGTTTCTGCTCCAAAGCTGCTAACACTTTCTACCTTAGCGATAGTCAAGACCGCCTTAGTCAAGTGTGAATCAAGACCAGGACCAAAGAGTGTTCAGACCAAGTCAAGAATCGAAAACCAGACCAAAGTGTGTCATTTTCAAGACCACGACAATTTATTTGCAGGATATACAGAATATAATGGGATTCCATTCCGATCATGCTATTGCAGTTGATGGCGTGCTACGCTGCATGGAGAAGCTTTTATTTTTATAAGTTTGGTTCCTTTAAGTGACAGTAAGTTGTTTAAACTTTATCAAGAAGTCTTTGCATGAGTTGGATTTTTGCCTTTTTTGGGGTGTTCTGGTTAGCGGTCAATAAGAAAGGCTTCTTCAAATCCTGATTCCTCCATCGTATTGGTTGTTACTATAGATATTGTTGCTGTTCACTCAGATGCCATAGGAGTAAATATATGCCAAATGTATATTGTCATCTCCGTATCTGTAACATGGTAAGTTCTTAACAGAAAACATATTTATTGAAAAAGTTGGTTAAATGCAATATAACAATTTAAAATATGTCTGTTTCTTTTGTCAAATTGATTCCAGTTGGCTAATTTGCAGACATTTTGTCCCACGGACACCTGTAGTCCTGTCTGGAGCCTGTTGGACATATTGAGCTACAGTATAAAAGACCCTTAATACGACAGTTGAATTCAAACACTTTAAGCCCAGAGGAACCATATAATGTATTACAACTGTAAACCAATTGGATTGTTACTCTTTTTGTCCCTCTGTCTATGTCCTGGGAAACTTGTCTCTAATGGGTTACAGTCGATTCCTTAGACGTACCAAAAATAAATAAATAAATCCCCCCCCAAAAGTTTGAAAATGTTGGTTATTTGTGACATGTTTATATCATATCGCATATCAATGGAAAGTTAATTCATTCCCTTTGACAACAACACCACATTTGTAACAATCACTTGAGTCTGAATGCAGGTGAGCCCTCAAACACAATGTGACAACGCTTCAGTAACAATGATTAAACAAGACATATTGGCAATTGTAATTTTATTGTCAACAGTCAGGAGCCTCAGTAGTGGGTGGAAGAACCGTACACAGCCACACCAGCCTGGCACCTCCTCCTCATCTGGTCACCAGCCTGGCACCTCCTCCTCATCTGTTCACCAGCCTGGCACCTCCTCCTCATGCCAGTCATCAGCCTGGCACCTCCTCCTCATCTGGTCACCAGCCTGGCACCTCCTCCTCATCTGGTCACCAGCCTGGCACCTCTTCCTCATCTGGTCACCAGCCTGGCACCTCCTCCTCATCTGATCACCAGCCTGGCACCTCTTCCTCATCTAGTCACCAGCCTGGCTCCTCCTCTTCATGCCTGTCACCAGCCTGGCACCTCCTCCTGATTCTGGTCACCAGCCTTGCACCTCCTCCTGATGCAGGTCATCAGCCTGGCTCCTCATCTTCTGTTCACCAGCCTGGCACCTCCTCCTCATCTAGTCACCAGCCTGGCACCTCCTCCTCATCTAGTCACCAGCCTGGCACCTCCTCCTCATCTAGTCACCAGCCTGGCACCTCCTCCTCATCTAGTCACCAGCCTGGTCACGTGTTGCTGTTGGATGTCATTCCTCAACCAGGATTCGTGCCATTCAAAACACATCCAATCCCCCAAACAACTCAAAACAACAGTCAGTACCAACAGGAGAAACACTGTTTGACATCGGCAGGGACATTACAAATGGGACGTATTGTAAAGGGAAATGAACAGGCTTTCCAATGATATAAGATACAATGCTACTAATACAGTAATAACAGAGATATGATCGACCAAACACACGTTTCCAAACCTTTATTTGAGGGGTTTAGTATTTAGTTAGTCTATTTATTAACTGAGAACTGAGAACTGCACCTTCAGTAAGGACCATCTATGATCTCTGATAGTCCCTGCACTTGGAGCAGTGGAGGTTCCCACCTGTAACCTCCGTTCCATACTGGATGTACGTCAGCATCTATGAGGATGTTCGGGCAGATGAGTCCCCAGTGCTTAGACATCCTTTCCCTTGGGCTTTTCTGTCTTCTTACACTCCTTGGATTTTGCATGTTTATCTAACGTTCTGATCAAGAGTGATGAGAAACGAAACCAGTCTGGCAGGAGTATTGTGAGAACAATGTTCTGTAAGATGATGGGAGAGAGAGAAAGAGAGTTATCGAGACGCTATCACCTTTGGTAATGTGTAAGCCGTAACAGATTACCATCCCTCTGACCTGAAGCGCGTGAGAGAGACAGCCGCTGGTGTAGCTGGAGTGACCCACTGTGTTCAAGGCCTCGCGGGCAAAGTCCGGGGCGCTCTTCACGAGGCAGGTGACAGGGACGTTGTTTGTCATGTTGGTGGAGACCATGGAGGGCGACACGCACTGCACAAACATGAACGGTGTGGTACAACAATTAGACGTAATCCTTTCCACTTGGGATTTGTGTGACATTTGTAAGTTGTTGATTTTTAAAGATGATTTTTAAGGATTTTTTTTTTCTTTACTGGACATTATGCAGGTGGGAGTGATGACACCATAGTGGGGTTGTTCTTGACTTAGAGCACCACCTTGTGTAATTTCTAAATATTGCAACTGTTGGGCATGCCTTTTCCCCTGTAACAGTAATGATGAGTGCATATAACTGTACATATATCTTTGTGTGAATTTGCAATTGTTATGACCTTCATGTAATTTATATTTTAAGCAAAGTTACATCATTATATGTACAAACATAACATATTTACTGATGTTTTGCTTTGTATATTTCTTATTACAGGAACCACACACACACACACACATACATACATTATTACACACTATTATTTACTCACAAACCAAACTGACTACCTAGAGGGACTGATGCCTGTTTGGCGGGGAGGCTCAGCACTATGGATGGAGTGGCTTCCACCAAGCTATTGTGACAGTTTATTGTCTAACTTGAGGAATCAAGTGGAAGCAACCGGACACACACGCTCTTCGAGCCACACCCTGAACGGAAGGACTCCAGGCAGCCTGAGTCGAAACATAAGAGGAGGTCAAGAATGTGGAGAACAACACCTATTGGCGCTTCACAACCTCGCCATGGCCAGAGAGCAGAATCCTAACATCCTCACAGTGAGCGATGTCTCCAGTGTGATCTACTTCCAGTCACTTGGGCCGAGTGCGCGCTCAAAGTTGTCCCCATCCAGCTTCACAATGGTAAGCAAACCATGGACACCTTTGCAGTGCTGGACGATGGTTCCGAAAGGACCGTTATTCTTCCTGCTGCGGGGAAGTTACTGATCCTTGACCAGAGGGATGAAGTGCTGGCCCAGAGAACCGTTCTTCCGGATGTTCTACAGGTAAAGGGAGGCAGTGTGTCCTTTAAAGTGGAGGCAATTGCGATGTTGGAGTCGAAGACCATCTGTGTTCCAGCGGAGGTGCCAGTTACACAGAACCCTGGTACCTACCGCACCATGTTGTGCACCAAAACAACAGAGCCAGAATGGTCTTCACCTGCTCCTTCAAGTACCAGGGAACCGTCCTCAACCATCTCCTACTTCCAGGCCCTACTCTGAGCCCGGCGTTGCAAGGTGTGCTGCTTCGCTTTTGTCAGCGCTTTCATCGAATCCTGCCTCCTCCCTGAAGAACGGCCCTTCTTCAGGGTTCTGTGGAGGTACGGACAACAAGAACATCCACCTGATGTCTATGAGTGGCACGTGTTATCATCTGGGACTACCTGCAGCCCGTGCTGCGTGACTTACACACTCCAGCGGCAGCGAGCAAGTGTTTGAGTCGGTGCACATAGCATTCTATGTGGATAACTGCCTTCAGTCTCTTCCTGACCCACATGATGCAAAGCAGCTCATTGACAAGATGAAGGAGCTCCTGGCAGAGGGAGGACTTGACATACGACAGTGGACTAGCAAAAAAGGAGGCAGTGGAGGAAAGCAATGGAGGAAGGCTTCAGAAAATTGAGAACGGTATCGAGGTACTACAAATACACCTGAATTGTCTGCCATTGAGGAGAGCAGAGAATATCAGGGGCATTTTTGTTGGGGAAAAAGACAAAACGTAAAAAAAAATGCTTTACAACAATCCCTTGAAGAAGTTTGTCAAAGCACTCGATCCAGGAGCAATGCAGACGCCTGCAAGCGTCAAAGCAGGAGCTTGAAAAGCACCTTGAAAAGACACCTGGATATGGAAAGGCACTGGGATTGTGTGCTTCTCCCAGCAGTCCCACCAATTGAAAAGCCACGGCACCAAATTGAAGTTACCCTGCTAAAGAGGCACAGGGTGGAAAATGAGGTGAGATATGTGAGAGCATATTCGGCTGCAGAGCCTAACGGAGTCCCACTCTGACTATACAAAAGTGCTCCAGATGTCCTGTGATTTGTTTTATGAGGGCTTATGAATGCGGCATGGGAGAAACAAGACATCCCTAGATAATGGTGTAAAGCAGGAGGAGTTGTAACTCCAAAAGAAAGAATCATAGGCTATTAGGTCGAGTCCATCTGCCTCCTTTAATGTGCAACAAAGATCAGGGGCTTCATATATAAATTATGCATATGCAGAAATTGGACGTGTACACAACTTTCCACGCAGAGTACACTAATCTAGTTTAACAAAGAGCATAGTGTAGTGTAGCGTGTCTGATCAGTGCCACAGCAGGTAGAGGGTGGTGATGACATGACTCAGCCATCTTGAGCTACAGTAATTAACATCCACACTGGGAGGAGCCTGCTCACCCCAATGAGATAACTACATGAAAGTTACCTGACTAACCCAGACTAGGCTACAAGGGATAGAATTGCAGTTCAAATTCAAATTCACTTCAAGCCCATTCACATCTTGAACGATAACTATAAACGACATTGTTGTCAATAGTTGCTTAAGCCTTCTCACTACAACGACTTGCTCTTATTGTACTCGCTCTCTAAAGCAACTAAACGACATCTTCGTAGGATTTGGCTTCATGACTTGCTGCAAAGGAGAGAGGAGCTGGAAGGATCAAAGGAGGCGATGGCCTTTGTCAAATAGAGCCGGTTCTTCTGGACTCCTGTGATCAGTTCCTCAGCAGGCGAAGCCGTCACTGCAGATATACCGAATTCTCTTTCTTAGAACTTTCATTTGAGTTGGTTGAAAATGACTTATCGTTGTCCCATCCCCAAACAAATCACTATGAGGTTGTACCAGAAATATAGTTATCGTTTTGGATGTTTTTATCGTTTTATTTACTGAGAATGATTTCAATATTTGTATCTCTATAGTTCATTCTAGATGTGAATGGGCGTTTACAATCAACACACTGTACAGCATACTTTACCTGGACAGTGATTCCCCTTGACTTGTACTCAGAATGCAGACATTGAGAGAAATATGTAACAAAAATCTGAAATAAAGATGACAGGGAAAGTCATAAACAAGCACACTGGCGTGTGAGTGTCATGAGGTGCTGCATGTAAATGCATGCGGTTAGTTCAGGGTGTGTTTGAATGTCTGTGTAAATAACGTGTTGAGCCAGCACCTTGGTGGCAGAGTAGAGAGACAATAAAGGCTGTGGCCGGGAACCCGCCTCGGAGGACACATTAATGATCAGCCCTGTCCCTCTGGGAACAAGAAGGGAGAGGGAAACGATCAACACCCACACAGTCGTCCTGGCCGCTCAAAAACAGCGTCTCATAAACAACATCTTGATGTCTATCACAGTACCTTTCAACCATGGCCGGGAGAACCAGTCTGGTCATCTGGGGGATGATAATGCAATCATCATTATCTTTTTTCATACAACAGCAATCATTAACAAAAGCAGCGCTGTGTGATTAGATTAGAAGCAAATAGCTGTATGCAGCTGACTAAACAGTATACTCAAACAAGCGAATGCAAATACCTTACCTGGGTGACAGAGAGCATGTTACAGTTGATGATCTGAGTGATTTTCTAGAGTCAGAATCAACACACAATGTACACAAAAGTACGTGAGTGAAAAAAAAATCTACATACAAGCCGGAAAGGCCAACAGGTCTGGTTCAGTAAACATGCAGTCGGAGTTTCTACTAGTTCAACATGTGGCAATCCAATACATTACCATAAGCAAATGTCTTTTAAAATGCAATACATATAGATCAGTGATACAAGTGCACTGAATCCTACCTGTTCAGAATTAGGTATTTCCAGGAAATATGCAAACGTTTCAGAATAGGTCATTCCTACGTTGTTAACTGTGTGTGGATCAAAAAAAAAAGAGACAAATAATAACTCGTGTTAATAATCATCTTTCCTAAGTCAGTCTTGGTAATTGATTAATCTCTTCCTTTCCCCCTTACTCTTCCCCTCCCATATTTCACATTTCATGATGCTTCATTCTGACTAACTTCCCAGTGCTTTTCTTCTGGCCTATGATTGATTGTTCTACTATATACCTAGGATACCAATTTCCAGGCCCCGTAGTCCCTCAGCTATAGCAGGGTAGATACTGTGGCCGTCTGTGAAGTCTGTCTGGATGGTACGGGCTTTTCGTCCATACCGAGCCTCTGAAGGAGACAAAACATGCAGTGTATTGTGTCTGTTTTAGAGTTGCACATGGAAAGACACATGTGTCTGATGAGGAAACAAGAATATCACAAACTCACCAATCTCCTTGGCAACCATTTGAAGTTTATCATTGGATCTGCTTATCAAAAGAAGATCCAGGCCTCTTCGGGCTAGCTGCAAAGGGCCATGAAGAAAGACAGGTCTGGATCAAGAATAACTATTTGCATGGTTACAATATAAATGTGGAAACATATAGCATGACAAACGTGTACCAACTGTGGCTTTGGTACCAAGTCTGGACCAAAAATACACATTTAGGAGGAGAGTCATCTCATTTGTAATTTCACTAGACATAGATTACAGGCTCACCTCATTGGCATAAGCTTTACCAATCCCAGATGTGGCACCTGTGACAACTGCAGAAAGGATATTACAGGGATCATTTTCACATTCATTTTCACATTAGCCATTAAGTTACTCTGAAGATATTTTGATTTAATCCAAGTGGTTATCACAACATAAACTGACAGTAGTGAGTTAGTCTAGGCTGAGTAGAGTTTCCCACAGAAAGGAAGCCTGGTGTGCCTCACTCAAGCCCCAGGTCGTCGTCATTAACAAGTATGTATCTGCAGTTTCATATTCTTTGTAACAGTTACATTTTCCAAACTTTTTTTTATTTTTATTTTTTATTTTTACAATTACCCTCCAAGTACCAATCACTTAAAAACTGACTTTGTTCTAAAAACACACTTTTCTAATAGGGAAAATATATGTTATATTACTTTACCTGCCCATCGCCCGTAAGTCTTTAAATCCACTTGCCAAACCTCTGAGAGCAAAAACACTCTGAATCCACACCAACATCTCCAAGCCAATTTCAGCAGCTGGAAAACAACTGTAAACCCCCCAATGATGACCAGTCCTCCAGTGAACAACATAGTATCTGAGGCAGTGCTCATGACCATGCAGTGATCCCCTGACACAGGTTCAAAAAAGGGTTCTTTTTATATGAGAGGAAAGTGGGAACTGTTAAAATATCAGCTGTCCCTCCCATATTGTTGCATCTCTAAGTCCCACCCTTCCCCATTGTTTGCTCTTTCATGAGGGGGGGCTAGGCCAGCACCAAGAGCCCCTTGACCCACATGGGACACCTGAGGCCAGGAAAGTGACCTACATATCCCAGATGAATGTGTAAGTAAAAGCTGCACTGTTTGCTGGTCCGTTGCCCGGCAACAATCTGAGGGATTTTATCAGTCTTTTTGCATTTTTAAAGATTAGTGGTAAAGACATTTGTTTTATCTCTATGCCCCATTCCCACGCTGGGTCGTGGGATTGGGAGATTTAGCAGGCTTCTTAGTCTCCATTCATGGCGCCAGCCTCAATGTAGGGCTCTGAGCTTCGGCTTTGTCGACAATTTTAATATTTTCGGGGAGCGCTCTGCATTTAAAAAAAGAGATGGTCTCCACCCGAATTGTCTGTGACCCCTACATTGTTCTTCTACGTGGCTACCCACTGGTTCCGTTTGCGGTTCTAGAATCTGAATTTGTTTTAATGGGCAAGTGTATTTGCACATACAACACATTTTTCACTCACATAGACACATCTAAGATTTTTAAAAGAAAGTAGGAATAAAATGTACAAAAAATATCAACAATGTATGTTTATATATGAGTCCATAGTAGTGCTTATGGCGTGGTGTTCGAGGTGTGCTTTCCCAGCCTCCCTTGCTGCTTCCTGTCCGTCAGGAAGTTTGTAATCCATTGACATATGGGGGTCGGGCACGGTCAGCTGGGAAAGACTGTAGGAGCTCTGGTGTGATGGTGTTAAACGCAGAGCCGTAGTCCACAAATAGGACCCTTGCGTAGGTACCCGGGCGCTCGAGTTGTTGCAGGATGAAGTGTAGGACCATGTTGGGCCCGTAGGCGAACTGCAGGGGGTCCAGGAGGGGGGAGGTGATGGCCTTGAGGTGGGCCAGCACTAAAGGTCTTCATGACCACAGAGGGCGGCACGGTGGCGCAGTGGTTAGCACTGTTGCCTCACAGCAAGAAGGTCCTGGGTTCAAATCTCGCCTGGCCCTTTCTGTGTGGAGTTTGCATGTTCTCCCCGTGTTCGCGTGGGTTTCCTCCGGGTGCTCCGGTTTCCTCCCACAGTCAAAAAGACATGCAAATATATGTGTTTGTGTGTAGTGTGGTGCATGGTGTGATGTACTATGTATATGATGCATGCAATGTATGCTTGTATGGGGGCGGCAGTAGCTCAGGAGGTAGAGCTCCTGCCCCGCAACTGCAAGGTCGGTGGTTCAAATCCAGCTCCTCCCAGGAAAAATCTGTCATAGTGTCCTTGAGCAAGACACCTAACCCCGAATTGCTCCCGTTGAGCAGGTTGGTACCTTGCATGGCTGCCTCCGCCAACGGTATGACATGTAAGTCGCTTTGGATAAAAGCGTCTGCTAAATGCTGTAATGTAATGTAATGTCTGTAGTCGTTTCGGCCATTGATTCTTGTTTTTTGGGGGGGACTGGTATTATTGTTGATCTTTTGAAGCAGGAACCGTGCAAAGGACCAGTGACTGGTCAAAGATGTTGGTGAAGACTGGTGCCAGTTGGTCAACACAGTGCTTCAGGGACTGACGCCTTGGTGTTTGTTCTTACTTGTTCTGTTTCCTCTTTGATACGCTCTGTTAGGATTTGTCCAGCACCTTGGTCAACAAGTGTTTTAAGGGTGCTATATAAATAAATTGAACTTAAACGAGAAGTCATTTCTAGCTCAACTTAAATGTGTAGCTAAAGGGAGTTCTTCACTGGTCTTTGATTATAGTTGTTATCATATACGTAGCCTTGTTATCGCATAGATGTGATGTCACACTATAGCGATACAACTTCTGATTTCCGCATCACACACATGTGAGTGATTTGTGCCGGGACTACTTTCATGATTAATGCGTGCACAGTCCCAACTTATTTTCTGTAAAATATAACAAATTCCTTTCAGATATGTGGTGACGTACTGTACGTATATGATAAATATATAATCTCACCATAATCACATTACATTACATTACAGCATTTAACAGACACTAATATCCAAAGCAAATTACATATCATCATATACATACTACATATACATCATCATATGCTAATTACATCATATACATACTACATAATCTACTATGTCATACATACAGTGCACATGTCATACGTACATAATATACTAACTACATCATATACATAATACATGATATACTAACTACACATCATATACCATATTACACACAAGCGCATGTCTTTGGAGCCTAACGGCTCGGAGGGATACGTGCAGTGCGTGGGAATCACTCGTCCATGACACAACACTCATTCTGATTAGGGGCTGATTATACTGTATGTAAGTATGACATCTACAACACCATCGTCTACTTGAATAAATGTAAATTCAGTCCAAAGCAAAAACAAATAAAAAACCTTTCATTGTTAAAGTAGCACACCATAAAAGAACATACTGTTGGCCAATGCACAGGGTCATAATCATTACGTATCCCCATTACGTGAGTAGAGCTTGCATCTAATCACAAGGCCTAAAACAAAACCTTGACTCATCAAGAACTAGCAATGGAGATATCAAATGTAATGTAGCGCTGTGAGTGTGACGGCATGGCGGAGAGCAGATAAGGCTTTTCTGTGGTTGCAGTCTACCAGATTCTCATGTCAGCTGAGATAGGCCAACCCATTCATGTAGACAGCAGAGGGTAAGCCTGAAAGTGCTTGTGATTAAATGTTTGAACGATAGTATTTGCGAACGTCCCGATATTCCGATTGTACTATGTGCAGTCCTGTTGTTTAAAATGACAAGAAAGAGCTGTTTATCAACTCGACGACAAACATTCCTCCGCATCTCTCTGATAAACCAAGTCATCTTTGTTGCCTTCGTTCACGTTCACGGTTCAGTGGCTATAGCAGTGAGCTCAGCAGGCTAACTTGGACAAGAAGAAGCGCTCTGTCCCCCCAAGCGCCGCCATTTCACTTGAGGCAAAGCTAGTTTGCTGGCTCAGAGCTCTGGTATCCCTTCAATTTCTTATCCTCGAACGCTGTAAAGAAAAGACTGTTGAGACATTTTCCCTGCCACTGGTTTGTTCAATTGCTGTAATTAGTGTGCAAAAGGATGAATTCTGCAAATACAGTTAAAAGGGAAAAAACAACAACAACAACAAGGTCATTGTGCTGCTGTAGTATGGATTATGTGTGTAACAATCTCTATTTTGTTTTCAATTTCCTTATTTCAAAAAGGCAAATAGAAGTGTGAGCGTAACATTTCCTTTGTTGGTGTTTCGGGGTCGGCTGTGGTAATCATGACAAGAATTCCCATGACAAGCCGGGGTAAAGTTGAATCTATTGGAAAACAATTCATATACTATTATTCAATCACTATACACGCCTATTAGTCTTAATTCCTTTCAGATCTGTCATTCATTCTTGATTTTAATTCTTGATTTTTCTTACTGTACGTCTACGATAATTGTACACAAATCACACAATATTACCGCATTTACATTCACGCATATCTGCATCCCATTTATCTTTAATTCAACAAAAAATAGTTCTCCCATCAACATAAGTTTGACTATATTCTTAAATCCTCACACTTCATACTCCACATCCTACTCCCTGCAATAAATCATGGATATCTTTGCTCAAGAAACTTTTGTCAGTACATCCCAAATCCCAGATATCCTCCTGTATAGTATTCTCTCATCAGGTTTCTGAAAGTAATCTTTCCATATTTTCTACTGAAACAAATAGCATTTTGTGTGAGTGGGCAAGTGGTGAGTGTGGTAGTGCAATATTGAAACATCAGACCAGAGGCAGATGGATTGTTCCCCACTGAACAATGGCCACGAGTTTTTATGGTGGAAAAAACAAAGTCCTCGACTACAATGCCCCTCAGCCACTTAATGTGCATTAGGTCAGTGGTCCCCAACGTGCGGTCCGGGGACCTCCAGGGGTCATTGACAGGATTCCAGGGGATCCCCAGAGAAATTAGGAATAGTTTATTTTCACTATCATAACACAATGAGAGGATGTTTAAGGACGTTTCACTCTCGCCACTGTTATCACCTCACCTACACTATAGACGGTTCGGTCATAAGATCTTCTCAGACGGGGTTCCTTAGGACAAATCCTTCATCAAATGGGGGTCTGGGATCTAGATGAAAAAGTTGGCCCTGCCTTCAGGTAATATTGACAATTTCCCTTTGGGAGGCTGCTGTCAACCACCAGGGGGCGCTGCAGAACCCCACATCTCATAGCTAATGATTTGACCGAGAGGAAACCAAAGGTAGGAAACTCACCCAGTGAATGTAATAACCCACGAGTCAAGTTTTCAGTTTAATCTTCCTTCCTTCCGTTTAAATGTGATTATGAATGAAAAGATGTCGATGAATTGTTAACAACAATCCAGTGCAAGGGTGAACATAAACACAACAGACAGACAATACAAAGTGCAATCTTACATTCAAGTTCACAGGAAGGGAGATCTCACCTCGTTGGAGTATAGTATGATGTGTGGAGGGCTGAGAGTTTGAGAGTTCAGGATTTGCACATTTTGGGAGAAGAAGCTCTGATAAAAGTTGTTCATCCCAAGGACCCGTAGCGCCTGTCAGAGAGTTGAAAGAGTTGGTGATCTGGGTGGGAAGTGGGCCACATGATTATTAGTCACTGTTTTGTTTATGTGCTTATTTGTCAGATAAGCTTCTGTGATACTAACTTAGTTGTGTACGCGAGTTATTATCATGTCTGCGTGTTCATGCAATCACAGGCCTAACTTAAGGGAACAGTTCGCCCCTAAATGGAGAAAAAAAAGCATAAAATGCCTAGCAGATTTCTCCAAACAGCTTGTGCAGTGTGTAATGAAATGTATCACCCGTTTTGGTCATGGTAAAATATTCAGTTAAACATTATACAGGTTATGCCTGTCAGTCATTTTAATGCCTCAATACATTAATCATTTTGCAGCATAAAGTTTAGGTGATTTAGGTGATTCTTGAAGGGTTTGACTTAAGCATGGAAAATAAGCTTTTTCATAATCCATCATAACAAACACTATTAGTTAGTTTGTCTGTCTGTCTGTCAACAGGATATCTCAAAAACGTTATTTCTGGATTTCCGTGAAATTTGGTGGACAGATAGGCCTTGGGCCAAAAAACTATTAATTCAGTTTTGGTGTTGATCCAGATCTGGGATTTCCGCCATTAGACAGTACGCGCTCTCCAAGTGCCTTCTGGATTGAGACGGTCTCTGCTCCAGTTCTGCTGCAGCTCCCTCTGTTCACTCACGCATCAACGGCGCTCAACAACAGCCTGGGCCTTGCGGAAGTACGGGGAACAACTTCGTGTTAAGTAGAGACATTAAGGGAAAGTTAGTCTATCATTAGCAAGCTATCCTGGGCATAGTGAAGTATTAATAGCAGTGCTGCTTCACAGGAGAGAGAAGATCCTGCTAAGTCACTCAACAAACACTGTTCAAGAGACGAGCATTTTCCACTGCAAATACTGCGAGAATGCAAAATACTGTATACTACGGTACTAAGCCTTTGATATTTACCCCTGTAACTTAGAGCAAACAAACACCACTACTGAGCAGTTAAAAAAAAAAGGTTGATACATTTTGTACTGTAGTGTATGAATGCAGAAATTTTTAAATGAGACACGTGAACATTTTCCAGTACTTGGTACATATGCTGCCTGTTTTATTTTATTTTATATTTGATTTGGAGAAGGTTTGAAAATGTGTTGTCTGTCTTTCAAGGATCAAGGGTTATATTGCTAACCAATAATTTCCCTCTGATCTCTAAGTATGTTCTACTGGGACGTTTCCATTTGATTCATTCATCTCTCTCTGGAGCCCTGGGCTGGCCACAGCTTTTTAGCCACTTGCTCTGTGCAATAAATGTTATCTGAAGCCACATTCACACTGAATCCATCGCTGTTTAACTCCTAACACCTATACAAAGAAGTGATTGACCATTGCACAGTAGATCAGCTGTGCATTCATCTTCAACCCCTCTCAGAACGTGAACCATTTTCTTGGAAGAAATAATGCAACAGGTGTTCAAATATAATTAGCATTGACATAATATGTCATCACTATACCTATAATTGCTTTATTATGTACTCTATTCCTAGATCTTTGTTTTACAGGCTGGGGCATGTTGCACATAGCGCACATTACACATAGAAGCTCACATTTTCCGACTTTTAATGGAAGCACCTTATCAATGGACCCAGTGCTTAAAGATGTCAGCCTCTTGATTTGATGTCATTACACTTGACCCAAACCACAAAACATCTCAGCAACCACTCTGAGTTTGGCCGAAGAGGAAGAGGCAAAGCAAACGCGCGTTGCACTGTTGCCAGGAGGACTGAATATTCTCGGAGGTTGCCACATTTATTCACCTGATCGGTTAGTGGGGTGATTGAGGAGGCGGACGTCTAAGCTTCTCTATTGCTGTTCCTTCTCAGTAGCAGCTATTTGATTAATGAACTTTGACCAAGAGCTCTGACTTCCAACAGAGCGACAGCTATAAGTTGTCAAGTCCCAGTATAGCTTTGGAAGTAATGTGACCAAGCAAATGTCAGTATTATGCTGTTTTATAGGCACTGACACAATTAATAAAAAAGTACATACAGTACCTTATGTTTTAGTTGAAAAAAAACACACACATCCAAAACCTTATTTGACACTATGCACAAAGTGTCAAATAAGGTTTAGGACTTGGGTATTATATATATATATATATATATAAATATTATTACTTCTAATGAACTACTAATCGTCCTAATTATACTCCTCATATGCTACTTGACATTACTTATTTTTTGGTGTACATGACTAGAGAAGTGCTATTTCGTTCCTTGGTTGCAGGGTTAGGTTTAAGATTAATAAGGGTTACGGGTAGGACAAATAATACTGACCGAATTACGAATTATAGGTCAACAGTGTTGCTGTCCTCCTTTCACCACTGTCCCGTTCCCTGCCTCTGCAACAGGGCAAGTTGCTCAGTTGGGACGGTTATATTTCGAAGTCTGACCTTGCTTTGAAGAGATCTCTGTCAGTGCCGTTAGCCGTGCCACTAAGAGGCTTGAAGGTAGCGGATCAGTTTAGCGGGGCCTCACCTGACTAATCTGATTACTTCGACAGGAGCGCTATCAATGTGCAAGACGGGACAAATAAGCACGAGCACATTTGAACTCAATAGCTCTCACCGAATGGGTACAGTGTGTCCTCGTTGTATTATTTGTGTGCAACATTTATTTGGAGTTACCCGTTCCCCATGACCTTCTGACTCCGGCTGTAGTATAGCAGTAACCTGTACACACTCCCCGTGTGCTTCACCAGGTCAAAGGGGAAACAGCAGACTTTCAGTAGCTTACCACAAGATATTTTCAGCCCTCAGGTTCAGGTCACATAGCTCTTATGTCTTTAACAGCATCACTGCCTATATGTAAAATGTTCACGTTGCCCTTTGGTCTCTGCATATTACCTAGTCGTTCTCCGTCTGTCTTCCACTGGACACCACAGCCTCAGGAGGGGTGAGAGGCTCCAGAGATGTCAGCTGGGGGCCTGGGAGCCCCAGAACATTTGTGGAAAATAATTAAAGAGAGTTTAATAAATACAATCGCATTATTTATAGATATCCTGGCATTCTATCAGGGGTGAGTTTGGGGTTAATGGGGAAAAAAGGTTGGGAGCCACAGATATAAATATAAACCAAACTAATTGACAGAATAGCATCCATTATTTACTTTAATGGGACGCAAGACCTATTTTACTGGTGTGCGGGGAGAGTTTCGTCTGTGTTATATTTCGGTTGGCGTGTTTAGCTACTGTAGTGAGAGGAATGGGGGACGGTGAAGAGCAGGAGAGACGGTCCCAGAAGGGTTTGAATCGTGGCGAGCGGGTTTATGTGAGGCTGCAGAAGCAGGAGTCTTAATCACTGCACCAACAGGCGATTACATATAATTCAATTAATTAAACCAGCCACCAGCAATTGGTATACGACTGTTAACAGTGCAAAGGTTTTCTTTGTCCAGCCTCTTGGAGCGCTCGCTTCTTGTTTTCTTGAGCCTTTAAGGTTCTTTTTAAGTGTGGTCGTGTTTCTCCAGTGTAAAAAAGGTGTAGGCTGTACAAACTGCATTCCCTGTGACACAAGAGGATATAGAGTGAATATGCTTCTACTTTCACCTTCTTTCTCATCTCCACGACCCTTCCCCCACACACACTCTCTCTCTCTATCTCAGGCGTCCCGCACTGTTAGTATGGATTAAAAACTAAAGAGGGCTGAGAGGCCAAAGCTTGCCTGTCCTGCCCACCCTTTCCTTTCCTTCACCTGTTACCTCTCCCCAGCTCTCCGATGATCTGTCTTTTACCAATCCAAACTCTGGATCGGGTTTGCACTTCTTCTCACACTCCTCCTCGTCCCCTGTTCTGTGGTTTGGGGTTGGTCCCAGTCCAAAACAGGGCCAGCGAGAACCAGGGCTAAATTACTGGAAATGTGGAGATTTAACACTTTGGATATTTTCAACAACTTTGGATACAAGAGGAGATCATTTTGATTTTTTTCTCTTCCTTTTTTAGTTTGTTTTCATGCTATTTGGAATACCCATGATATATTTTTGTTTCCTGATAGAAGACCAAAGAAAAGTATTCCTGCCGTATACGTTGGAATCTGGACGGTGTTATTTAGAGACGGACAACATCAGTATGACTCTCATGTAGACAAACTACTCCAGGTCAGAATTGTTTCTTTTCAATCTGATTTGTCTTCCTGGAAAAATACAATTTGCTTCATTATTATTACTATTACTAATCAACCTATCAATTTAGTATAAACTTCAGAAATAACAAAATCTTTACATGAAAAACTCAAAGGGATTTTAAGAGATTAACATAGTTTGACCTGTTTTCTTATTTTAAGTAGCTCTTCAGAATAGGAATGGTATATTCTACTCAGTGCTCCTCTTAGCCTATTAGCAAGTGATAAGCCATTGCCATTATTAGCCACTTTGAGAGGCTTGCTGTTTCCTAGCTTCAGTTCAGCTAGCAGACTAGGACAAGTTCTGTGGTGTTTTATTTAGTTATCATAAATTAGAATTATGAACCAATGAAAGCCACAGATGTTTGGCCTGTGAACTCTGACCTCAAAATATGCTTCAGTTTATATTCTGACAAAGAACACAAAGACTTCCTAAAAGCCTTAATGGAAAAGGAGCCAATTTCATAATTTGGATAACAGTGGACTAACACAATTAAGATTGTTCATGTTTTTCCTGTCATCCAGCATGACTGCAGTTGGATTAGATGTTATACTTTCAGTATAAGGGGTCAAGACTTGGACTAAAGCTATTTGATCATCTTCATAAAGCAAAATTCCACTTTGGTGGAATCTTTTTACTTTTTGACATGCAAACTTCCAAATAATAAGGAGCAGTGCTAAATTATTTGGACTTCAACATTAGCTGCGGCTGTCAGGCCTTTTCCCCTGCTCAATGTCAATAAGCAAAAACAGGCAAAAACATTTCTTAAAAAGTATAACCCTGGACACAGAATGAAATAATATGAACTGTGTTTGTACGTAAATTACAAATCTCATTTTAGGACTAGATTTTCAAAAAAAGGAAGTGACTGGTGCTGACTGACCCATAATAAATAGTACTGAACATGTCATGCTCCACATGACAGTTTAAATATTTCACTTCAGCATAAAACAGTGTTGTAATTGATTGAAGTGGACTTGGATGATGCATGCTAGAAATGATTTGACCATAGTTTCTGACACATGTTGCTTGTGTCCTAATATAACTCAGTCACTGAGCACTAATGTGTCTACATTTAGCTAATGTTTGAACACTCAGAAAGCCAAACAGTCCTTTCTAGTTTAACCTGAGACATAGACTATCTCATGATAATTTGTTTTTTTGTAAAGATTTATTTAATCTTGAGATATTTCTGTGCTGATTTCGAGAATCAGAGAGGAGACAGCGATGACAGAGAAGATCTGAAGAGATTAACTTAAGCGAGATATCAAGACCAGATAGAGATATCGACGCTAGATTTAGCGTCATGTTACTTGGCACTTCTCACAGAATGGCTTATGGACTCCATGTCCCAGCACAGCTAATCAGCTTGCCACACACGTGTCATTAATTCTAGATACAAGGCACGGCATGGCCATGCGAGATTCCTGGAGATTGTTTAATCCCGGAGATGTCCATGTTTTGCAGAATTTAGGAGGCATACAGTACATAGATGTGCAAAAATACATCAAAATGTATCTAATTACATATGAGAAATGGTCCATCAGCAAATTTATCAAAATAAATAAATAAATATGAAATAGGTGACAAGATGTGCAACAATTACAATATTAAAGTAGTACATATTGAAGTCTATATCACAAATTGCAGTTAATTCTATTTTAATACTCATCCCATATTTATATTTATGTTTCAAAATTCTGAATCTGTTCCTTGAAAGTATCAGTTACAAATGACATTGCATTAAGCTTTTTTCCTTTCATTTTAAAAGAAATACAAACTACCACCAAATACACAAAACTAAGTAGAGACATATTTCCAATATTTGTTGTTGAGCTAGTGGCCCTATGTGAGTCCACATATACCCAGATCTTTTCTGCTGTCTCAACATTGTTATAAACCTTAGATGCCACCAGCCCATGAAATGTCCCAATCTCATACAGCAAAACATTATTAAGTATTTGTTAAGTATATGGAAAACTTGTTAAATGTTGATATGTTATCTAGCTTGTAAATCAGTCTATGTTTGCTGTGCTTTTGAAACACAATAATAATTTTAAAAAACGTTTCTTTCCACTGTCTTTTTCGAGGCAGAGATGGCTTGGAGCCGTGTGGTCACCTAGCCAGCTCTGGGCTACAGCCCTATTAGTGCCAAGGGAGACGATCCCATCCATAAAGACACTAAGACATAATCACCATAAACTCTCCGCTCCTCTTCTGTGTCTCAGCATCAGAATAGCTGTGCAAGGAAATGACAAGTCACAGAGACCCTCGCTTTCTCCACAACCTCTCCTACCACCCACGATGGCAACAGGACTCGGTAAAAGTGGAGTCAGTAAAAGTGGAGCGGAAAAGACATATGCGGGCGGTTGTATCAGACTCGCTGAACAATTGTGGCCATTGTCCGTTTACATCATCATCATCAACATCATCGTTATCGTCGCCATCGTCATTGTCGTCAAAAACAAAAACATCATCCCCCGCGCTGCGCTCCAAAGGCAGGTGGGAGAATTGTTTGATTCTCCCTCTTCTCATGGCCATTTATGTGCCCTGTGAAGCCTGGGGAGCCACTTTCAAGGTGGCCCTCATTGGACCCTGGACATGTGACCCCTTGTACTCCAAAGCCCTCCCTGACTTGGCAGCCCGCCTTGCTACCAGCCGCATCAACAAGAACCCCTACCTCAACAAAGGCTACTGGTACGACTACAAGCTGATCAACGAGGACTGCAAGTCCTCCCGTGCCCTTGCTAGCTTTGCAGAGCTGGAAGGCTACGGCGCCGCTTTCCTGGGCCCGGCCAACCCAGGCTACTGCACCTCAGCGGCTTTGTTCGCAAAAGAATGGGATACTGGAATTCTTTCCTGGGGTTGCCTGAAAACCAACATGGAAGAAGGAGAGATGTACCGCACCTTCTTGAGGCCACTGCCACTGTCCTCCCGCGTACTTTTCTCTGTGTTGCGATTCTTCCGCTGGGCCCATGTAGCCATAATCTCTGAGGAAATGGACCTGTGGGAAGCCACTGGACATGAGCTGGCCTCCTCACTAAGGGCCCTCGGCCTGCCTGTCAGCACTGTGGTCACTATGGAGGCCGACAAGGATGGGCCTCGGAGAGCGCTGACGAAGGTGCGGGAAGCAGACCGGGCCCGAGGTGTGTACACGTGTGCGTCTGTGTGCGTGTGTTGAATGAGATGTAAGGATGGTCGAAATGTGAGACAGAAACCTCATTCAACATGAAACATGCAATTAAACGTGTTCACTTTTGTTGCCCACCCTTCCACTCTCTCCCTCACACCCTCCTCTCTCTGCAGTGGTCATCATGTGCATGCCTTCTGTTCTGATTGGTGGTGAGGCCCAGTACCGTCTTCTGACCAAAGCCTTGGACATGCGTATGATCGACCGTGGCTATGTATTCATCCCCTATGACACACTCCTCTACTCATTGCCCTACAAGGACGCATTCTACCACATGCTAGGCAATGACACCAAGCTACGGAAAGCCTACGATGGGGTCCTGACCGTCACCATGGACTCTGGAGAGCGCAACTTCTACGAGGCCTTCAAAGATGCTCAGAACAGCTATGAAATCCGCAGCAGCACCCCGCCAGAGCAGGTGAGACTGTGGGCAACACTCTCTCCATAGTATAGATATATAGTATAGTAGGGGCTAATACCAATAAAAGAAGTGGAAGAAGAAGAAGCTAATAAGATCAACAATAAAAATGTCAGACATGAATTAAAAACAGGGTTTAAGAAGTGATTTAAAAGATGATAGTGGTTTTTCTGGCCTAGGTTCTTCACACATGGGATGTATTCACGTATTCACGTATATATACTGTATATGTATGTATGTACTCCACAACAGATGACCTATGATGTGTTTTATTGTTAACTGGTCATTCCCTCCCGCGGCCTGTAGCTCATCACCACTGTTGTCTCCTCCGGCAGGTGTCTCCATTCTTCGGCACCATCTACAACATGCTGTACTTCACGGCCATGGCTGCCGAGCAGGCCCGCTTGAAAGGAGCACGCTGGGTGACTGGATCGATCCTAGGCAATAGTGAGGGTGGCTTTGAATTTGAGGGCTTCAACCAGCCCTTGCAGGCTGGCAAAAACGGAGAAGGCATGCAGGCACGCTATGTGGTGCTGGACTACAGTGGCATCGGCTCCACTCTCTACTCAACTCATGCTCTAGAGGCTTCCCATACACATGGCAGATTTGGGAGCTTGAAATACCTCGGTCGTTCAATCCACTTTGCAGGCAGCACGCCCTACACTGACTCAAGCTGCTGGTTCAGCCCATACTTTGCCTGTACTGGGGGTG
>OMOT01029650.1:0-10045 GCA_900312575.1 Acanthochaenus luetkenii | reverse complement strand
CTGCTCCGTCCTGCTTCGTGGTAGGATGAGCCTGTGGCTGAAGGTGCTCCTCATCAGCCTCGGCTCATCATGGAGAGGATGAGAGGGGTTCTCCAGGATGGTATTGATCTTCCCCCTCATCCTCCTCTCTGCCACTACCTCCTGACTGTCCAGTTTGACTCCCACAACAGAGCTGGCCTTCTTCACCAGTCTGTTCAGCCTGTTGGCATCCCCCTGTCTTGATGCCGCCTCCCCAGCACGCCACAGCGAAGAAGAGTGCACTGGCCACTACAGACTGGTAGAACATCTGCAGCATCCTGTTACACACATTGAAGGACCTGAGCCTCCTCAGGAAGAACAGCCTGCTTTCCTGTAGAGCCTCGGTGTTGTCCGACCAGTCCAGTTTGTTATTGAACTTATAGGTTCTAAGGCAAAATGTTATCCAACATTAATTCCAAAATGTACTATATATAATTAGCTCAAAAACTCTGCTCTGTTGTAAAACTTGATACAGCCCAGTCCTTATCACCAGTCAGCAGATGCCCCACAAAAGCACATGACAGGGGAGTTCTTCCACAGTGTTTGTTCAAACCATGGGCCATGCAGGGAATGGCAGCTGGTTGGTTGCTGATGGCAGCCGTGACCCTCAGTACCAAGCTGATAAAGCACTGCCTGATGGTTATATCCAACTATCATGTCTTGTCAGAATATCCAAAAGCTTTCCAAAAGCTTTAAACTGCAGTTTTGTAAAAATTTAAATAAATAAAACATAAAATAAAATGGGGCAGAGAAGAATATTAATATTAAAGTAACATTAAACACCCTGTGGCCTTGCAATTCCAGATCACTCTTTGTTTGGGTCTATTAGAATGATCTATATTATCTATTATTAGGATTACACAATTTAGAGACAAGAAATAAGTCACTCTTGTTGATTAATACTTTAAAATATTAAAATGCAATGCTTTGAGTTATGTGAACAAATTGACTTATCTCACACTGAAATTAATTTTGTAAACTAATTTTAACTATCTCATATTAGACGATATATGCCAAAAAAGCATGAACAAATATTTTACTCAGAATTTGAATTTTCACATCATAAACTGAAAATGTGTGTGTTCTGCTTCCTGCACAATTCAGTTGAGACATTCCCATGCAAATACAAACTGAACTAGTATATTTTGGGAGAATGTGTAATGACTTCATTTCCGCACCGTATCACCTCCTTAAAATGGACTGGATCTATTTTTACACTTAGCATTTGCACTCTAAAGGCATCTGTGAATATTTGATGGCTTGCACTTGCACTAGGAGGAGGCTGAGACAGGCAGCACAGGCTGGTGCAGTGCTTTAGGCTTCAGCTCCTCTACAATATGTTAAAAATCACCATGGCTACCACTCATAGTCTTGGTAGCATAATTCAAAAGGGAATTTAGATTGATTAGAAATAGTAGTGGGTGTTCAAATTCCTCAGAGTTTGGATTGTAGAATTAAAACAATGCTTAAATATGCCATATGAAGGTGGCGTAGAAGTAATAGAAATCATAGAAACAGTACTCTGGGAGAAATGAGCCCTATGGCACAGAATTGCCTGGCCAACTTAGCATTCACTCGTGTGTCTTTACTGACATTAAATTAATATTCAAAGGGACCAATATTGAAAATGTCCCCACATTGCTGTTACAACTGAAACGTAACCTGCTTACAACACTTAGACATGGTTAACAACTTAGCAGTGGGCTACGTTTTTCACAGGGGTAGAAAGATAGGCTTCTCATTCTCTAGCTCCACTCACATAGTTTGTATGTCATCATGAACATGAGGCATCTGACACAGTGGAGGAGGACTGTGTTGCAACTTGTTCTCAGATCTACCTAATGCTATGGCACAGTGACCGGAGAGAGCTTTCATTTTTAGCCGGAGTGGTCCATGTGTAGAAATGGTAGACTGATTTGAGAACTTGGGAGTTAAATATATTTCATTATACTGATAATTCCACAGTCTTTCCATTTAATTTACATGATCTAAAGTTATTCTCTGTGATTTAAAGCAGAATGGAAATTACAGGAGCTGGATTCACTTTGAATGCTTAATATATGCAAGATCTATATTGTATATGACACTACGTTTTTATACGACAAGAATAAAAAATGGCATTATACTGTAGATATGACCAAATTCAATGACAACACTGAGCAGTAAAATGTTTAAATGGGCTGGGTATAGGTCGAATCACTATTGTGTTATATCAATCGGCAATAGAGAGTAGTAAAAAGGACAATTATTTAAATGAAATTGTCGTGAATTCTTACTTAAATGACTTGGTTACTACTGTATATAGGCAAAAGAGAGAGTGACCAGTTAGTGTATCATATATTATTATTATTTTGTGAGGAGCACCCAAAACATTGGCCAAAGAAATGACAGCAGATGACGTACTTTGCAAGCACAGTGGAATTTCGTTTCCTGGGAAAAATAATCGAAAAGGACAAAGTGATTAATTAACGTTAGTATTTCACAATCTCCCTCGCTCTGCACACCAGTACAGATGGCAGGTAATTCCTGTCAATATCGGGGACTGTCTGACTGGGTTGGCTCATATTAGCTCGGTGATTCTCTTCACTCCTTACTATTAGTAAGCAATTATGTCTTATTGCCTCTAATTAAAATCGTATGCTGAAAGTACGGGAGAATGCAGAAAGTGGCTTGTCTGTAATTAACAGCTCCATGCAGCCTTGGCTTACACAAACTGGAAACAGTATTCATATATAAATGAGAGAGAGAGAGAGAGAGAGAGAAAGAGAGATATGAAGCAGGGCAATTTAAATCACTGGTAGTTCACCAAATTGTAACAGCTTTTCTCCTTTGCTGAAGTGTCCATGTGTGAAGGCTACGGAATGACTCTTTAACTGTGGCAGAATGACAGTCGTTCAACAGTTAGCTTCTAGATTGGTGATGGATTAATAATAAATAAGACTTGTCAGCAGCGGCCGTGTACTTTGATGGAACATCTCAATTAGTTAGCTGTGATGAATCTCATCTTGCGGCCACGGTAGTTCACTTCTGTCTCATGTGTCGTCTCTCCCTCTGTGATCCTTTTCAGCCTTAACCCATCATAACCTAAAGACCAATTGAACACTGGAAACCAAAGCCGGCTCTGCTGAAAACGTGCTGGATTTTCCCATTAGAGAAAGTGAGGGGGGGAAATGCAGCTTCAATTTCCTAATGCATGAGTGTAATTTCATTTAACACAACTCGTGTATTCAGTTTATTTAATTGGAATAACTCAACATGACATTCGTTGTTTTGTTTTTTTTGGGGGGGGGGCTGTGAATAAATTTGCTTTTATTTACCCACTGCACACATGAACTGTGCGTTATAAATCTGCCATGCATGCAGCACACTGTATACAGTGTACACACACCATGCAGCAACGAGAAGGCAGATCCAAGCAGCGGCATCGCATGCAGCAGCAGCAGTAGCACTGAGTGAGCAGCACAGACAAGTTTCCCTCCCACTTTATATAGACTATTTGTGAAGTGTATGCGTAATTGCTGATGTAGGTAAATACTTAGCTTAGGCAGAGCGCTGTCGACTCCCAGAAAGTCTTTCCTACTGTAACTGAAGTTACTATTCTCATTTACCATTTTTAGATAAGACTCTTTTGGGAATGCAGCCGTTTACTAGGCCACGCTCGGCAGTGGTGTTAACTCGGTTTGTGCTCGTTTTAGACTGATAGATTAATTTGCTGGTCTATCAGGCCGGTATTACATGGCCCTGTATTACAAATCAGATATCAACCTGTCAGTGTCGTCCACCTCCTATATGATGCAGTTAGTTTGACTACATATTTATTGAATTATTGATCAATATTATACTGGCCGTCTATGGGAACACCTTAACTTGAATTAATTCTAATGCAACATTTGAACGGTTTCTTATCAGTGATTCGTTCTCAGCTAAGAACAGGATTTAAGAACACTAAAGAGCAGTCGTAAGTCGGCCAGACTGGAATGTGCCGTGTTCTTAAGGGCTGAATTAGTGAGAAATAATCCGTTCACATCAATTCTACAGACATCCTCGATTTAAATACTTAATAATGATAAATATAAAAAATGTGTATCATTAACAATTAAGTTTCACATTTGTAGTCATGATTCTACGAGGCATCGTGACGAAATAAATAAAAGCACTACACAAACACTGCAAATGGCAGTGAATACATAAATAAGCACTAAACTCAGTCGCGTGGATATAGAGCCATAGTGGAATAGAATGGACATTCTGTAAATAAACATGTGAATATCCATAACTAAAATATATCATATGGGCCTACATAATATAGATAGGACCTATCAAGATCCACAAGTAGAGCCCACTCATGTATTGAAAAATAAAAAATAAAGAAATTCTACATGTTCAGTTTTCTTCAGTCTTGTGCTGTATGCTTACACTTTAGTCCATATTTGTCCAGAGCTGATCTTTCCCAGCAGTTTCCGATTGCTCATCAAATGAGCACAAACGTCTTTGCAAGAGTGCTACACTAAAAATATCTAATAAAGAGAAAAGGAGCCAACTAGATCTAACTGAGCAACAATCAATGGAATTACAGAATTGTTCAATACGAACTGGTAACTGTACGTAACGGTATTTGTCTATCAGTGGAACTAGTTCCAGAGTAGGAAATTGTGACATACAGTATAGTCAGATCAGGACTGAGCTCAAATTAGAAAAACAATGAATAACAAAGTGCAGAGGAAGAATGACAGAAAAACAACTGCTGGCAAATCTAGAAAGCATGTAGAAAGAAAGCACTTCAATTTGTCCTGGCTGCTGTTGTCTTTACTGAGCCCCCAGATTTTGCCACATGGAGATGAGCCTTCTCTAATATGCCTAGCTGTTACAGTTGAACAGACCCATCTCTGTAAGCCCATGTGTACATTCAGCAAGTAGTTCAGGCACATAAGATTGACATAGACTAATAGCCTGCGTTGGGGTGGGCCTACACTACTCAGAGGGCTTCCCTGAGTTAATGCTACTGTTCAGTATTTAGGCAGTCCTAAAGTATTTTGAGTACTTTTGAGTATTTGTCTCTATATCACTGACTCCATTAAAATATATCAAATATATATAGACAAAGGGCCTCCTGTCTGTAAAAGCTCAATCATACACACTCACAGCCAGATTTACAACTGACTGAAAAGGGTGGCGTGGGGTAATTTGTATTTTTGTTGTTAATGCAGAGAATGAGGACATGAGGGAACAACTACACTGAGAACATTTGCATTAGTGGACACTGTTAGACATGTTCTGTTTAGTACAAATTGTCAAGGGGACAGCCTTTGAATCGAAATACTTGTAAGGGGTTTTTAAACGTCTAATTTATTCTTCTTGTGATGACTTCGCCCGGTGGAGTCAGCGTAATTAATTGTTTTCATTACCAAACATTCTCCAGCGCATTAATATCCCCAAGAACACCCTGAACAATCCTCTATTTTACATTCTCACTCTTCACCCCAGACTCACTCTCACCCCGTCTCCAGCCCTGTCTACAGGCTGCACACTGCAAGTGCTGATAGATGATTCAGACTCGTAATAAATCTATAGAAGAATATTTATGGCGACCATAGTCACATTAACTTTTGATTTATACATTCTGAAGCAGAGTAAAGCCTCCGCTCTTACTTTATTTCATACCACGGCCTCGGTGGATACTTGCTTTGAAGTAGTTCCAGTATTTAATGCTGTAATCACAATTTCAAATTAATGCTTTTATCTGCATTAGGTAACCTGAGTATGCCAACAGCATAGACTGATTAATTTACAAAAAACTTTAAGGACTAAGATTTGCATGCAGCTCTGTCTCGCAATGTGCCCTGTCCTGCAAATTCTCCCAACCCAGCAAAGGCAAAAATATTCTCTCAGTGAATATCATATTTATCACAAGATATATATAACTACAAATAATGTGACTTTTGGTGTGAATTAGAGTGCAATATTTACATAGTTTGGGAATACACATGGAATTTATAAACTAGCAGAAAGTTGCCAGCTTATTCTTTTTTAAAGAGAGGCTGAAGCCATTGCCTAAAGCAATAAGGGGATTTTCTTTGCTTAACAAACCAAAAATAATATTTTTTGGATGACACTTTGGCAAGTGTCCATGGAATAGGCATAAGCCGGATAATACTCAGGTATTTTGTTGTTGTAAAAAATAGGTCTTATCCCTTACATAATGATCGCCATCTTCTATATTAGAAAACAATTACATAATGATCACCATGTACTATAGAAAATAAAAATCTAACATCATGCTCTGTAAAAACATGTACCCTGATTTTACCCTTTTTACACTGACACCAGTATTTCTGTGGTTTGTTCAGCCAATCTCCAACCGGCTGAGGTCATTCACTCTGGGAGCTGGCAAATAGAAATCTGATGAAGAAGGATACATTACAGGATGAAACTGACCAAAAAACGGAGATTTCTATCTTCAACTGTCTCTATTGGCAGTGGAGATATTCAGGGCAATATATACAGATTTCTGACCGGAATTCATAATTGGCTCTTAAATCAGCAATCACCCTAATCACCATAATACACAGTCAGGCATGTTGCTGTGATCTTGGTAGGGAAAGAAGGAATTAATCCTATAAGAAACAAGGCATGCTGTCGCCTTCATCTAAAAATGAACCAAAAGAGCCCATTGGCTGTTATTTTCTCCTTCCCAAAGGACTAAGCACTTCAAAAGGAACTGGGAGTAGGTGTGCAACTTTTGTGAGTCACTTTCCAGTGTTGCATACCAAAGCATGAATGCATGCAGAAGCATGCACACATCTACGTAGACACACACACACTCTTCCACCTGTTATTTCTTTATTGTACGGCAGCATTAATTGTTGCTCTGGAAAATAGCGTCAGCACAGTGGCTCAGTGGTTTGCACAGTCACCTCACAGCAAGAAGGACGTGGGTTCGACTCTCCACTAGCCACAATCTCCACTCTGTTCACGTGAGTTTCCTCTGGGTGCTACGGTTTCCTCCCACAGCCCAAAGACAAGAAGGTCAGATTAACTGAAAAGCCTACATTGCCCATAGATGCGAGTGTGTTTGTGTGCAATGTAGTATGATGTGTATGTACAGTGTATGATGATGTAGTATGTATACTGTATATGATGCTATGTACAAGACATGCTTCTATAAAAGTAAATAAACACGATTAGATTAGATGAAATGCCAAAATGTAAATGTCCTCTCAGCTTCATAAGCAAACAAAAATGGCTTGAAGCCATCTTGGGAAATGTCACTATAATTTGCAGCTAAATCAGCACTGTGTTAATGAACAGCCCTCAGAACGCACACTAGCAATACACAGCCTGAGACGAAACAAGCTGCCTTTTCATGAGCACAGTCCACGTGTAACAGACCTGTATTAACACAGCGGGTCCCTCACACTGCATTTCTCCCAGTATCATATGCTGTATGCTTGCTATGCTTACACTTTAGGCTTCATTTCATGTTCTAGCAATACATACCCTGTATCGACAATGTTATCATTAGAATACTGGGGAGAAATTGACATTGCAATTTTGTTTACACTAACTATTCAACTCTCAGCTACTGTATATGCAACAAGTATGCAGCAAAGTATCGTTACAACAAGTATGCAGCGCTCTGTTTATTTTCACATTAACATGTTCATGTACAATCTGACGTGGCCTTTTATGGACTGCCAACAATGCAATGTCTGTTACCTCAGGTTAAGTGACATTTACAATAAGAGAAAACGTTTGTTGTACTTTTATTTTCAAAACTTTACTGTCAGTTAAGTTGTAGACTTTGCGTAGAACAAGGCAAGCAAAAGAGTGCAGCAGCAGCCCTCATGGCGGACGTGTGTAAACTTGCTTTGTCTGACTCTCCAGTAGACTCTCCGTCACTGACTGTGTGCCTGATACAAGAAAGAGTTCAGCAGAATGCTCTGCCCCGCTGAAAGGCTGCTTAACTTAACACCTGAAACGTCCCTCTGACGTCTGAGCCAGCTGTAGTAAATGTTTCATTCTCACGTGCGGTAATGCCCTGTGGCTTAGGAAGTCGTGTTGGCCTCATGTGCGCTAGCGCAAGGGCTGAAGCGTCATATAGGGACGCCTCGATATGACTCTGCATACGAGTCAGAACACAGCACTGAAGAACACGAGAGTCCGAAAACAATAAACGAGAATTGACCATTTCTGCACTTGTCTCGACAGAACGACTTTACACGAGTCTGACCTGTGAGGGGGCACAATGAGGGGAAACTTATTTTTAGAGATGTCAAAAGTGCACCTATGACGCTGTCAGGCACTTACAGGCTGATTACGGGTCAGCTGGTGCATTCTGAGCAATTATCAAAGAAGTCCGGACAATGTGTTTCACACTCAAAGTGATTGGGTCACTTTAGTGGAACATTTTAGTTATTTCAGATATACCTACCGATATGAACAGTCTCCGGCGTTACCGTCTCCAAATTATGCAGTCAACAATAGCACCCCCCCCTCTAACTCTGATTGCTGATAACGGCAAGCAGGCAAGATCAATAATGATATAAACATCATCTCTGGCACATCCCTGAAGTTTATGTATTACATGCACAGGAATCGGTTCTAACAAGACGAATAAAATACCCAAAGCGACCCGTAATGATGGCTGCTCATGGGGGAATATGTGCCAAGTGAAAATGTTCAGCTTAAGTCACATATTTCTTCAAGGCTTGTAATACCATTTTTGTGTTTAATGTGACTTGCCTTAAGAATAACTCATTTAATTACTCATCACAGAATGACTCTCTCCAGTTCTACAATTGGCATAAAAAGGCCGTGGACCACGACTCGTTTTTTACTCTATAATGTCTGTTTTGAGTATTTGACCCCTGCGGTCAAAATGATAGATTATTTCATCGATGTCAGGCGTAGTGTGTAGTTGCACATCACCGACTCTTGAGAATGTGGACCAAACATTTTTCATTCCTTCAGGGGTAAAATACAGATGAAGGCCTACTGAAGTGAAAAATCCCCGTGTCCGTCCCGTTACCCTGGAGTCCGGGCAGCAGCGGCACCTTTACAGAGCTCCGGCCAGCGGACGCCTTTCGGTGGCGAGCTGAGCTGTAGAACTGCGTGCAGGAGGAATGTTTACCCAAGCTTAGCACACAAGAGCCTCGTTGCTCAAAGCGGCACGGTAACAGGTCTGTACCGGCTCTGTGCCGCTTCAGACCGGGACCTGCCCAAAGTGAGGCCCCCTGTGATGACAAGATTGACACAAGAGAGTGGAGGGAAATGAACTGTGCGTCATCGAGTCAGAAAGCAACTGGGTGGTGGGGAGGCTTCAAGGAATCTGAGAGAGGGGGATTCCAGACATTCCTCAGAACAAGAAACCGGTCCGGTCGAACGACATTCAACATGCGGCGAGACAAAAGGGGGACAGCGGAGGGTATCCAGATATCATCACTGCCGTTTCACGACTCGCCCCCCATTCACTTTGAAACAATACGAAGCGTCTGCGAAGGGATGGCACTGACAAACGTGTCTGAAAATGCTGCTCGCAAGTCGTCCTGACCTGTAACCAGAGTTGCAGCAGCACACCGTGCGGCGTGCGCTGGACCACTGGGTTTGTGGCTCAGAAATATGTACGACACGTCACAGGTATGAGTCCAGGTAGAGCGCACCTGTGCAAGACTGCCATGCCAGGAGGGAAGGAGATCGCGTCACATGTCTACATAAGCAATAGTCCAATAAAGCGGAATAAAGCCACAAGCAGGTAGAGAAAACCTCAATGAACGAGACAGAGGAACCCTGGAGACCCCGCGACACCCCTCCAGGAACCGACATGTGGCACTTACAGTGACCTCGTCTCCCATCACTATGACACGCCTGTAACATAGTGATGGCTGTTTATGTGTCTGTGGTCTTTCCCCTCTAACGTGTATTAAAGCGTGAGCATGGTTCTTTTTCCTAAAGGGAGGGCGGCTCTCGGTTTGGGTGTCCCTTCGTCCTCCATCGCGACCAGAAGGCGACAGAAGTTCCGGACGTGACC
>OMOT01029644.1:0-12803 GCA_900312575.1 Acanthochaenus luetkenii | reverse complement strand
AAGTTCACTTTATGTGATCCAATGTAGCTCAATTGTTAGAGCAAGGCACTAAGACTGCCAGAGCAAGGTTCAATTTCCTCTGTGGAGAAGAATGTAAAATATCACCCACAGCAAAAAAATATTTACAAAGATCTGTGTCTATGAAACTGGTCTTACATGTATCAGTACTTTGGATATTTGGTTTAGATTTAGTTTTTCCTGACAAACTGACATCATGACAAATTAAATACAAGCAGCAGTGCTTTACACAATAAAAGAGAAGTGAAAGTACATTCAGCTGACTCTGTGTTTTTTAATCATGGTGCCATCATTTTGCGCTTGGGGTGTATTGGGTTACTGTAGTCAAATGGTGGATAAGTCATTGAAAATCGAATCGATAATCGTCTGGAATCGAAAATCGATTCTGAAATCGAATCGTGACACTAAGAATCGGAATCGAATCGTGACATCACTACCAATTCCCACCCCTAATATAATGTATAATATATTTTCTAATAATATTTACAAAGAAATATAATTTATTTGTAAAGTTCCCTCTCCATAGAGAGGTCAGGGTCAGCTACAGAACAGTAGCCCTGGAGCTGGTAAGGACTCAGTGTCTCGCTCAAGGACACTTCAGCAGGGCTTGCTGACACATGGGCTTGAACCCAGGTCCTACAGTTGAGGATCAGTCTCTCAACCGCAAGGCCACTATCACTTTAAACACCCGTCTCCCTCCCCTTTCAGACCCATCTACTGGCTGGGTAAGGATACCCTGAGGGTGTCTGCAGCTCTGTTTGCTGAGAACCGTCGACGGCTGTGCCAGGGACTGCAGGCCAAAGGAGTGGTGCCGAGGTCGTTGGTCGTGCTGCAGGGAGGAGAGCAGAAGCAGAGGTACTGCACAGACACAGACCTCATTTTCAGACAGGTAGGATATGACGTCTTACTGTTTGTTAATTCAATAGTATCCCCCTGTACAGTTCCTTTTATTACTTGTGGTCTCATTCATTTGAATGCAATGTTTTCGTTCATATTGGGTCTTGTAAATTGTTATTTAAAAAAGAATAGTGTTGCCATTTTTCCAGTGAGTTGATTGAGAGTAGGGGGCGGACATTTTATATGTTTGGAACAGGTTCAATGTACAATGTACAATGTTTGGGTTCTGGTTGATTTTAGAAATGGCGTCAGGTTGGGTTGGGGTTGGGCTAAGGTCATGGTTAGGGATACATTGTCTGTAGAGATGCAGCAAATGGGGAAAATGACACTTCTACTTTCATGAAAACTTTGGAAAAATGTAATGGAAAGTGTGAGGTGCAGCCAGGTATTATTGCTATAACATGCCTCAGTGTACCAGTTAGTATTGGCATATTGTACGCCATTGTAAATGTGAAATATTATTGTGCCCTCATTGATGCCCTGGCTGATTCTTTTGATTCTGTAGGAGTCTTTCTTCCACTGGGCTTTTGGAGTGACCGAGTCAGACTGCTTCGGAGCCATCGATGTGGACTCAGGGAAATGCTTCATTTTTGTTCCCAAACTGCCTGAGAGCTATGCTACTTGGATGGGAGAGTGAGTCACTCTGATCTCCAAAGAGCTTTGTAAATACAGTAGCTACCATCATCACCAGCTGGACCATAGCTAGCTGTAGCTTGAAGAAAGGGTTGACTGAGCCATGTGCTGTACACTTGCACAACTGCGAGAGAAAGAGTTCAATTTTGCGAGGAAAAGGGCAATCTGATTCTGTGTAGTTACATGAAATGCATTTTTAATGCCAGGCGTCAATACAAATTTGATTATTTATGTTCAGATGCTACCTGGATGCAAGACTCATGTTATGCAAGATGTTAGTTCTATAGTTTTAGTGTATGCCAATCATACTCTCTGCCCTCCATGTAGGCTGCAGCTTTTCAGTCCAACCAAAGATTACAGCAGGTGATTTCACTGATTAGTTTGTGCTCTCTGGTTGAAGGTGTGCTAATCAGCTGGTGTAGTCTTTGGTTGGAATGAAAACTGACTCTTTGCCCTCCATGGCACATAGTTGTCCATTCCTGCTCTATAAACTTCAGAAACATCTTATTGTACTTACTTCCTTGTCATTCAGAAGTCACTTAATCAGCAGTTTCACATGAAGGGTTCTGCATTAGTTTTCCTCTGATGTTTGCCCTAAATGTTTCAGTTCTGCTACTGTCTCCTAAAACTATCTATATAACTATCTATAAACACCCTTTTATGTTTTTAGAAATGGATATTGTATTATGCCTGACTAGTTTGTGATTACAAAGCCTTTAGTATGCTACGAGCATATCAGGTCCAAGCTCAGCCTTGGCTGTACTACTGTTTTCCTTGAACAAATGAACTGTGTTTTATGTCTTTTGGAAGGATCCATCCTAAGGAGCACTTCAAGGAGAAGTATGCTGTTGATGAGGTGCATTACACCTGTGATGTAAGTCTGCCTGTGTTGGTGCAAGTGTTCACATCCTTGTGTGTTGTGTGACCTTTTCCCTGTGTAGTAACTGAACATTGGTATTAAGTCACTGAGCCATGAAGCTACAGGGAAGGACATTAGTGCTTAGTTTTAAAGGTGAAAAATCATCATTTTATTTGAACCTCTGGGCAAAAAAAGAAACCTGTGGTGCCAGACAGTATGAGCAATACTAGGTTTGTACTAGGACCATCTACAAGTTGTTATGCGTTAAAATTCAATTATAAAGCACTTTTAACTAAACAGATGTGCCACAACCGTTTTGTAACTTTGTCACTGGATACTTTCTCTACCCGATTGCTACTTTAACGGATGTTTGTAGTTGCCTGCATGGACAATCCTGCTACAACGTCCTAGAAGTTGCTACTCCAGCTCCTGCTCCGGCTAAGTGTTTGGATTCTGATGCCAGAACTGAACCATCCGATCATAGCCCAATTACTCTGTGGATCTGTTTTCTAGCTCCGGCTTTGGATTACACAAACCCCATCTTACCGGTAGTTACTTTGCTGCCGCCACTGCAGCTGCTGTTGTTGCTGTCGGAGGTTTACTCGACAGCCCACATTACTGGATCCTCCCGTCTCTGCCATCGCTACTGAGAGTTCTATCCCGGACAGCCTCTAAGCTGTCCCGGTGCGGTTAGCCTTTGTTGGCTGGGACCGCTGCCTCTCAGTTAGCTAGCTAACATTAGTAGCTAGCATTGTACTGTTTGAAGTCCCGCAGTTTTCTCCAATAGCAATACTATCCTTTCATCCAGTTCTGATCATCTGCCATGTTGTGGGCTGTCCTGTCGTGAAAAAAAAACAGAAATCACATTGACTATGTGACCCCTATGAACCTTTTCAATCCGGTTTCCACTCCAGACACAGTACTGAAACTGCTCTTTAAAGGTCACCAATGACATTCTCATTTCTGCCAACTCTGGTTCCCTCTCCATCCTCCTCCTCCTTGACCTCAGCGCCGCCTTTGACATCAGCGACCACTCCATCCTCATCACTCGCCTCCAGTCCTCCCTTGGCATAACCGGCACCGCCCTCTACTGGTTTCAATCATATCTCTCCGACATACATCAATTCATCTCCATCAACAACTGCAAATCCCCCACTACCCCAGTCACTCATGGTGTCCCCCAGGGCTTAGTACTTGGTCCCCTGCTCTTTATCCTCTACATCCTTCCACTCGATCAGATCCTCCGTCAACATTGTCTCCATTACTACGGCTACGCAGATGACACTCAGCTATACCTCTCCACCAAGACCATCTCTGCAGCCACCCATTCCACCCTCACCACCTGACTTACTGAGGTCAAAACATGGATGCAAAATGTCTTTCTGAAACTCAACTGCGACAAATCTGAAGTCATCATCATCGGCCCAAACTCCCTCACCCACTCCACCCGGGATTTCTCTCTTAACATCGATGGTTCCGTTGTCAACCCCTCCAATCACGTCCGCAACCTTGGTATCATCCTCTCATTCCTCCCCCATGTAAACCAGATCACCAAAACAGCCTTTTACCACCTTAGGAACATTGCCCGCCTCCGACCCTCCCTATCATTCTCTGCCGCTGAAACACTGGTCCATGCATTCATGTCATCCAGGCTTGATTATTGCAACAGCATCCTTTATGGCTCATCAAATAATATCCTCAATAAGCTCCAATATGTCCAGAACTCTGCTGCCCGCATGCTCACCTCCACCTGTCGCTCTGACCACATCACTCCTGTCCTCCACGACCTCCATTGGCTCCCAATAAAATACAGGATACACTTCAAAATTCTTCTCATCACCTTCAAAGCCCTCAACAAACTGGCTCCCACCTACCTCTCTGACCTCCTCCACCGCCACACCCCTTCCCGTTACCTCAGGTCTGCTGATGCTAACCAATTACATTCCTTTTGTTGTTGTTTTTTGTTATGTTTTGCTTTTAAATTTGTTCTGCTGTTTTTAAAATCTCATATTGTCAAGCATGTTTGAGCATTGTGAAAAGCGCTATATAAATGTAATGTATTATTATTATTATTAACATGCAAAAATGGACATGATACCAATAAAAATGATGGTACTTGCATGACAGATTTTGAGATACGAGGCATGTAAGCATGTTTGCCTGTGCATGGATGTGTGGGGTGTGTTGGTGAGCATGTGCACACACACCTGTGTGAGTTGATGTGAAAACACCAGGGCAGTCCAAAACATTTCTGTTGGACGATGATTCCGAATAATGTGTACAAATAAAACAAATCCATGTTAAAAAAAATTATCCGTGACAGTGTGCATGGTAGTTAGTCATAGCATGTGGAACATTAAAGTGATATTTCACTTTACATTTCATCAGTGTACACACCGCTGAGGGAGAACATGAATGGTCAACCACCAAAATTGGCTTCTCTGCAGTTTACTTTCATTTTAACACCCAAGTAACTTACATTGCTGTTCACACTGTTTGTAATTATCCATATTGAGATATGGGGGGAAACAATCATGAATACCAGTGGTGACAGCAGTTCCCCAGGGCAGCTAATATTGGAGGGTTGGCTGTTCCTGAATTACTTTGGAGGTGTGCATGCTAACCAGTAAATATTTTCAGAAATATAATAAATTTAGGTTTAGTTGACAAGTTATATTATCACTGCTTCTTCATTTGTTTTAACTATTAGTTGCTGCCGTTTGGCATTCGGCTGGCAACTCCCTACAAGAAGGCACTTCTCCACTCTTGGAAATGCAAACACTATTTCTTTTGTGTGAGAACCATGTCATGAATATTGAGCTCAAATTTCTATTTTTAAACCTTTATTCACCTGGGGAAGGGTTTTGCTGAACACACATCTTTCAGCTCTGCCCTGCTTCACATGCAAACTGTTATTCAAATTCTTGAAGACAGCAATTCACATGGACTTCAAATATGTATGCATTGTTTTTCATGCTTTGGTGGTGTTCATCTTCATGGTTTACTGCTGAGTCATTTAGCTTCAAATCATTATTTTCGGATATGTGGATGTGTTTCTAAGAAGTACGTGCAAATTAGTCTTGTTTTTTTGTTTTGATTTTTACTAAAACTGCCTTGTGCAGCTTCAAATAGACTTGGTTATCGTAGCCCTTATTTCTTATGTGCTATTTTTGTAAAAAATCCAAATTTCCCTCCCAAATTGCACAGTTCTTATGCCAACCTTACTTGAAGTACAGCTCTATTATACATCCAGGGTACCAGGGGAGCCATCGAGCCACAACATTGCCTGTGAGAGTGACCTTCTTTTCTGCAGCCCAATAGCAGAAGAAAACAGACTCTACTTTGTGTGTCATTCTTCTAAATACTGCCTTTCTGCACCCCTACAGATTTCTGATGTCCTGTCAGACCTGAGATCAGACGTTCTTCTAACATTGGTATGCATCTGTGTATTTATGTTACATTTAGTTTTAGGCATTTGTATAATGCTCATATCCAGAGTTGGGTTAGACCAACGTATTGATGTGATGGACGTTCCTCCCAAAGTTCAGCTTGTGTTGTTCTTTTTTTATTGGATGACAGAGAAAGCCTTCTAGTGTGGTGTGGGAGCATTTGACTCAACCAGCTTAAGGGATGGCAGTCTGTAAAACCTGCAATGAAACCTGTCTCACCCTGCCTCACATTGCCTACCCACCTTTAGTCGCTTTAATGGAGAGTTTTAGTGTCACTTGATGATCTAAATGCCTTTTCAGAGGCTTTTTCCACCCTGCCACAAATATAATTCCAGGGGGAGAACAATTCATCCTTGTAGTTTTTTGGTGTTAAAATGGCTATTGAATATTTGCACAAAATACCGGCTATTGGCAGCCTCAATTGGTAACAATATCGACCCTTCAAAAACGTATATCGGTCCAACCCTAATCCAGATTGCAATGTGAGAATAAATTTAAACCCCTAGATTGCCAACATTAGAAGCAGCCTAGCATGCAGTGAAAGGGTCAAATGGCTCCCCTTTCACCAATTCTACAGCTGTCCAAAATATTTTCAAATCCAAAATCCCATTTCCCTCTCTGTTTGATTATGCAATTAGATCATCCACCTAGAAAGCAACATATTTAATATACTGTATTGACATCAAGATACACTTGGCAGTGATGTCACCTCACTTGTTTTTGTGTTTTTTTGTGTCCAGCGAGGACAGAATACAGATAGTGCGAGCATCTGCCGTGAAGCCTCCTTTGAAGGAATTAGCTGGTATGTTTAATTGTCATCAATTATGCATTAATGTAATTGTACTTTATTCCAGGAGGTTGTGGGTGTTTTTTGTATTTATTACCAAAGATGCAAGATACGTAGATACAGATTGTTGGTGATTAATGTAATTCCAGAGCTAATTTGATTGGTCAAAATATGTTTTCCTCTGTTGTCCTTAATATTGGTCTTTGTTCTTTGTCCAGTTTTTGATCTATTCTTCATTCTTACCCTCACTACTTTGAAAAATAAAGATGTATAGGCCTCATTCAGCTGCTGTGCTCAGCTTTATTGTCATAACCACCTGATCTGGGGGAATATGAATGCCTTAAAGGGACATTTCACTGACAAGTGAATCCACCTATTCACTTCATTCAATGCCCCCATAAGACTGAACGGCAGTACATATGCCTTAAATTAGGAGAGCTTGAAATTTAAATTGCCTTTTTCTTTCCCAGTGTCATTCCAAAGCATTATCTGGATGGGTTCAAGCATAATGAGGTCATCTGTGCCTGATATGTGACAATAATTAGCGGTTGGATTGACGGTATCACAGTTTTGTGCACTGCTATATGGGATACATATTGTTTTACTGTGGAGTTTCCACTGCCCTTAAATGTCATATGCTTATCTCTCTGTGTTTTCAAAGTAAGGTACTATATCCACTTGCATCAAACTGTATGTACATCATTAACTTATACTGTTTCTTGTAACTGTTTCTTGTAACTGTTTCTTGTAACTGTTTTTACCAGCTTCCAAGTTAACAACACTGTTTTGCACCCAGTCATTGTGGAATGGTAAGTCATTTTTAAAAAAAATGCACAGTTTTATACTATTGAGGAATCTTAAGTCCATTCAAGATGAGAGTCTAATCTTCCCCTTGTTTACATAAAATGTTCTTCAGTCAGATTCTACTACATTGCCAATCATAGCTGCCCAGCCAGGGTTGTGTGTCTGTAATCAGAAGCAGGAGCTTTTCTTTGTGGTTGTTTTTCCCGTCTCAGACGGAGCTATAAGCCAGTCTGCACGGCTGTAATGCTCTTCGTGCTCGCCTGGCTGTCCTTGGCATTAGAGTTTGCACCCTCCAGGTGAACTGACATTTTCTGAAATAAGGAAGAAGGCTTTTCGGTCACACCTCCTGGGGAGAAAGGCTTGAACCTGTCTGCTCCCCATCCCTTCCCTCCTGCGTTTGTATGGCTTTCTTTTAATGAGTAGTCCTTTTTATCAGCGCTGCTTCCACTAGCATTACCATTGGTTACCGCAGCCCTTGTGTTATTTCTTTGGTACTATTTTTGTCAAATTCCCTGTTGCTCTCCAGTATTTGTTTCACATCCAGCCATCTGAGGTGATTCATCTGCTTGTCTAACAGAGGAGGGAGAAAATTCAGAAATGGCCAAGATCAGCAGCCAAATACACTCAAAATAAACCATCTCTTTGTTAGTGAGCTGCTTCCACTAGTCAATAGGCATTGAAGGTATTATATTCTGGGGGGAAATTTACAAGTCATTCTGATGTTCGTCTTTTCAGAGTCAGAATCACTATCTACAAAGTAAAATATACAGTGTGAAATGGACTTTGGCTTGGTGATATCGGCACACAGACATATCGACAGCAGGGGAAGAATAGGGGCAACAGGATGGCGTAGTGATTAGACTGTCCTTCAACTGGTAGGCCCGGGTTCAGACCGCTTTGACAGCAAGCGTCTGTCCTGCTGACATACAGTACACTAGATTCCACTATATATATATATATATCACTCTACAAATATATATTCAGTATTCCAGTGCGATGTGAATTCAGGCAGCATGGCATGCAGAATGGATCCAGCTGCAGAAGTGTTCTTTTGTTAATTTCTCTTCTCAAATAGTGTGATAGCTGAAGTTATAGACTCTCTGTCCCACTGTTCAATGCACAGCACAGAGCAGACTCTCAGTCCTTGAGCTGCTGTTTGGGAAGCACAAATAAAGGCAAAATACTGTATTGTGAATATTCTGACTGTTTTGGCAGACATTGCAGTTTAGATATTGGTTCTAATGTGATCACAGTAGATTGTGAGAAGGTCTCCCACTGGACCTCAGAGTGAAGATTAATCTAATTTTTACGTTATATTTCTGTGAATGAGGGAGGACAGTTCTTATTCTCACTACATCACGTATTGATTCTGTATATTATGAAAGATACATTTGACAAATGCCCGTATCGCAGCCATCGTAATACAGATATTGTATTATTTCATATTGCAACATCAATATGAATTGTGTATATTGTTCGGCACTAGATGCCATGTGCATCATGTACCTGGGTAAATGACAACCTGGCAGGATAAGTAGTTGTTGTGACGATCAGAGAGACGATCTCTCACTCCTTGTTGCTGTCTGTCCCTGCAGCCGCCTGGTTAAGACAGATATGGAGCTGGAGGTCCTGCGCTACACTAACAAGATTTCCAGTGAAGCCCACAAAATGGTAAGATCCTTCAGGGCTTGACAGATAATCTGCAAGTGGATGAACTCCACAGGCTACTCAGATCTTTCAATTTTTGAAATGTTAAAGTATACAGGACCAGGCCAGCAGTTAAACACTGGACACCATGGGGCACATTCACAGTGGAAGTTTCACGTTGATCAGTCCTAGTAAAGCACATAGAGAGGTGTGCAAAAAATGAAATATCCAAAGTAACCAGCAGTGGACTGCACATAAAACAATATTCCTGATTTTAAATAAAGCTATATTTCACTTCTGCAGAGCATTTTCACTTTCTCAACATGCATACCTCTTAAGACGTTCAGGAAGTCAGGAAGGTAGTTGTTACAATGTGAAAAAGGAATACACACACATTTTTACAAATGTTCTCCCAAAGTGAAATCACTTTAAAGGAGTCAGTAAATGTTACACTCAGTGGTTTTCTGCAGGCTTGCATCTCTCAAGCTCATTAGATATAATGAGGCACTTTATTCCATTTTTTTCCCCTGTAGATCATGAAGCATGTGAAACCTGGACAGAAAGAATATGAGATGGAGAGGTAAGTGTTCCATTGTGTAGTTAAAGATATCAGCATCACTTTCTTTAACCACTCTCCGAACAATAGCTGCACAGGCAGTTGTCTTGTGGTAGTTTGCGCTGGGAGGAAACCGATAAGTGACACTTTCCAGAATCACTGTATTCATCAAGCACAGTACATGTACAGGGATTTGTCTTGGTGTTATTGGTGCAGAGATATATCAGCAACGTATTGTTTCACAGTACTGACACATACGGTATGAGACGTACAATAGACGGTACATACATTCGACATTATACGCCTAGTTGTCTTGACGTACCGTGTGGTAGCACTCAGACTGAAGAACTAAAGCATGTGAAATACCCACATTATCAGGTTTTAATTATAATACTGATGTGACGTTAAGCCAGTCACATGTGTACTGCACTATTTGCACATTGCACAGTCTCATAAAGTAATAAAGGCGATAGAAGAATAGTCTGATGATGACTCTAAAATGTGCCCCCCTGGCTGGTTCCCAGTCGGATAAACTCATGATAAGAAACAGTGTGGCCTCACCAGCACTGCAGACATCAACTCTGCTCCCTTTACTTTCCCTTGAATAGACCTGCTGATGCACTCACTGCGTTACGGTTACTCCTCTTCGTCATTTTGCTTTAGGAAGTTAATGTTATCCCATCGTAGTGCTCATTGTAAATCGCTCTGAATAAGGGCGTCAGCTAAATGTGCGTGTCTGCAATGGTAGACACTGGTTCCAGTAGGAGAGGGATATCAGAAAGCCTATAACCAAGATAAGAGACTGGGACCAAAACACACCAAAAAGAGAATATATCGGAAAGCACATTAAGATCTTCAGCTTTGCTGGATTTTTATTTAATGAGTCTGTGTTTTGTGTCTGTATATTTATTTAGTCAATGAGATTGTTTCAAAACCTAAAAGGTTATTTGCAGTTTAGCTGCGATTTATTTATATATTTCCCATCAGAGCGGCTGCCATTTATGTTCAGACGCCTTTTGCTCTGTGAGAATGACCAGGGAACATTTGCTCATGACCCCAGACGGCGTTCTGGCGCCGTCGAGATCCATAGAAGTGCTTGATGTGCTCGGCTGTGTGATGATTAAAGAACGAGTGCTAAATGAATTCTTAAAAAGCACGAGGTCAGGAGGAGGGCAGGGCAAGTCCTTCAGCTAATTAGCGTGTTCTCTGATCTCTGCCATATTGAACGTGTTTTAGTTTCCTTTCTCTTACTAGGATATTTCTTTGAAGGTGTGGTTTTTCTGTCTTCCTTGCAGTCTGTTCCAGCACTACTGCTACACCCGAGGAGGGATGCGTCATACCTCGTACACCTGTATCTGTGGAACGTAAGGCTTTGGTGCTTTCTTTCTTCTTCACCTATTTCCTTTATGACGTGCTTACTTACTTTATTACTATATTGCTTACTTTATTAATCCATAAAATGAGGGTGTTGTCAGCAATATAATAAAAGGTAGTTTCCAGGTTAGAGAATCAGGCTTGTGACCAGAAGGTCACCAGTTGAAATCTCTAGACTGGCTGGGAAAATAACAGTGGGGACAGAGGAAAGGTAAGTGATTGAGCAATCATCAGTACAGTTGTCATAGTTCAGGCTCGGGATTCAAACTGACAACCCTCTGGCTACCAGCCCGCTTCTCTACGTCTGGCCTGTTTTCATGTTCAAATGCAGAGCTTGGTAAATGAGAACCTGACCATTACACCAAGCCCTTCCAGAGGCACAGTGCCTGGGTTTTCTAGTCAAAAGGTTACATGTGTAGAGCCAAGAAAAACCCAAAGCATTTGGTTTAGAATGAAGAATATAGTTTGTTTGCCCACAGATTCAACTTTTCCCTTTCACATAGCACTGGAAGATGTTATTCAGTTCTAATGTTTTAATGACAACTTTCAGGTTGACATATGTCACATGCTGTGTAATTACATTCACTTTGAAATGTAATATTTAATTATACATAGTGACCGTATTTGTCACCCTGACATTATCATTAATGTATTGTCATTGTTCAACAACAGAGGCAACAACAGCTCCATTCTCCACTATGGCCACGCTGGAGCTCCCAATGACAAGACTATTGAGGATGGAGACATGTGGTTAGTAGTTTTCAGCAGTTTTTCAAAGTGTCCTAACCATTGTGCTGTGGCTCCCAGTGGCTCCCATGGGTGAAGTCCACGCACAGGCTTGGATGTATTAGTCTGGGTTTGAACCTGACACATTCCACTGTCTTTTTACTCATATAATTTATATTTCAAGTGGCTGTTGGGAGACCAGAGTATCTCCAACACCACCACCTTTCAAAGTCAAACAGTCTCAAAAGTGTCATTCACACTTAAGTGCATGTTTTACGCAATTCCTTGTAACAAGAAGGAAGAATACAAATGGTAATGTTTTTCTTGAGACATTAGTGGGGACGACCTTTAAGACAGTTAGCCTCTTCCACCCTAGGGTTCTGGGAGGGTATGCTCACCTGAATGAACGTACCCAAACTAAAACAAGAATAGCTCCACATCTATCAGGTCTATATGCATGACCTTGACATCTATGGACAGACAAGAACTTATAGAATATATTCCCAGTATCAGTAACCTTCTGACTGTTAGTATGCCAGAGTAAACTTTAGATTTTTATCCTCGCCTAAAGTGTTTTCTAAATTAAACTGTGGATAACACCATGATAGCAATGATCCCATGTAGAAAGATGCCACTGAATCTATTCAGTAACTCCTTGACTACAACTGTACCAAAGCACATTGAAATACAACAAAGCATATAGGTTCTACAGAGGTTTTAGTGATGATAGTACCAGGCGGACTCTCCATTTTGGCCATTTGGATACCCAAGTGTGCCAACTGGGTTTTTTACCTCTTGGAAGGGAATCTGGCTGCAAAATACTACTAATTCCACTACATGAGAATATGTGCACACAATGCAGCCTCAGGCCATGACATTTACCCTGAGCAACATCATATTCCACCATTGTTCGCGCCGTGCGTAAAGTCCCAAAGTACCATGTGGGCTGCATCCCCGTTACGCAGGGCTATATATATACCATGCCGGCAGGTACAGGGACACATGACCCCTTGTTGGAAAGCTCGCGAGGAGTAGAATAAGATTATGTTGATG
>OMOT01029642.1:9988-23602 GCA_900312575.1 Acanthochaenus luetkenii | reverse complement strand
CAGTTTCTCTGCTCACCATAGGAGCTTTAACAGGGGGAAGTGGCAGGCAGCAGGCCCGAGGAGCAGGTTGTTCCTCCGGCTCGTTAGACTTCCTGCTAACTAACGTCTTCTTTGCACGCAGCCGCAATGGCGACTACCCAATCGGGGGCGTATGTCAATTACGCCCTGGAGAGCCGCTTTATTCAGTGCGAGCTGTTCTCAACCAATCACGTGAGGGCCCGTTCGACTCCATTCAACTTTCACTGCTGCCGTTAGGCGTAAAACATTACGCCCTTCGGCACTCAGACAAAGGCTGCAAGCAGTGTTTTTTCATCAGTCATCCCACTTTTCTATTAGAATATATCATTTATGTGAATATAACAATTTAATTTCATACACATACAGACCACAATTGTACAAATTATTGATCTATTGGAATAGTTTTTTTCCACTTGGGCTGGCCGGTAGGGCGGCGCCCTAGCGCCCCTAATGGACGACACGCCACTGTGCTTGTGTAACATCCAATTGCAACCTAGACCTCCTAAGTGAGAAACCAAACATCTACTGGTAATCTTCTCTGGTAAAGAGATATTTGTTCTTGCAGGAGTTCAGGCAGTGATATTCTACTACACTTGGCAAAAACATAAAACAATCAGTAAAATCTAGAAGTACATACAGTGATAGGGTTACTACAACAAGGTAGTGGTCCTTTTGAATGTCCATAAATTGGAGAAAACCCCACACATTGTTTACACATTGTTTATTTGAGGCAACGATCAAGCATCACAAAGGGGTTAAGAGGAACAATCTATATACCCTGGCCACGGCATCATCGATCATTATTATTGTTTCAATGACTTTGTATTGTCAGTGTTTTAAAGGATAATTGTGGTTATTTCCCTGCACTCAAATAAATTATAATGACATCACACTTTTACATTTGGTTGGCAGCCCCATCTACATAAAACATCTTCTCGCGGCCATCTGCATCATGGGGCCACACAATGCAAGGATTTTTCATCACATTACCAGAATAGGTTATTTATTGCAGTTGGCGCTAAGCTCTATCAGTGACAGAAAAGCAGTGGCACAAATAGCAAGCTGCTATGCCCACCCCCCACCACCGTGCACACAAACACACATACATGCCCTTAGTCCAATTAACGTCAACTAGATCAATTAATCAATTTTTATTTCATACAATTGCAACTCAATGTGCTTTACACAAAATAATTTAGCAAATAAAAAAGAAGATGAATAAAATCAGAAGGCATCTTAACAGAGTTAAAAATATAGGAATAGAAGTGTAATAAAACAGTGGCAATACACAAGTACTCATACAATAAAATAAATCAAATTGAGTTAACAGGATGTGAACTCTAACCCACTGAACAGCAAAGGTCTGTTTGTATACGACGAGATGAATAATGCAAAGAACTGAAGGAAAATGTATGTAATGCTTCATTACATATAATATATATTTATTGTAATTAATATTATAATGTTCTCTCCCATTCAAAGGTCCAATAAATATATTGATGAGTAACTAAAGTAAATAAATAATCAGATAAAAAAACAATAATAAAGTAATTAAACACACATACACAAGTGATACAACATATTAAACAAATAAACAGGGAAAGGTAATGACAAAGTAATATGATGAAAAAGTTATATAACTAGAAAAGATAAGGAAACATTACATAAAAAGAGGTGTAACATATACATATAGCAGCAAACAATATTTGCCTCCATCAAAGATTGATTTTGTTTACCAAACTTTTCCAATCACTTTTAATCAAGTGATTATCTTTAAGCCAATTTTTTGTTATTTGTTTTAGTATAGCTATTATTCTAAAGAGGTATTGATCCCTGTCTTCAAGCTCATCTGGCATGTAACCAGAAGTATAACCACTGGTATCTCACATATATTGTTCCCCCAGTATGTTTGGATAGTTTTACATGTCCAGAATAAATTATTATATATAGTCGTTTACTCCCAACATTTTCTCCAACAGCTAGATGTTATATTTGGTGTATCATTGGTTTATTAAAATAGCGGATTACAATGTTCCAATCATATTCTTTCCAGTACGTAGAGTTTGTTTGTCTTATGTGCATTTTTTTTTTCTTCATATCTGCTTCCTCAGTTATACTGAGTTGTAATTCATTTTTCCATTTCTGCTTAGCTATGAGACTTCATTGTTTTTCATAATGATATATACTGTATAATGTAATAATAACCATAATTTTCATTGTCTTCGTTAATAAACCCTCATCTCGCTCATGGACATATTTTTTGTTGCATTAAAGATAAACTTTTTCACCTGCAAGTACCTATACAAATGTAACTACAAATGTAGCTGTTAAAATTATTTCCTTTCTTTGTCACAGTCAACAGTTGTCCATATTTGCATAGGCCTTTAGAGGCCCAAATGTTGTTGTCAAACTTTTTACATTTGATTAAACTGCTTGCAGTCAGTGAGGCAGATGGGCTTAGATAGCCCTTCTACTGTTTTGAAAAGACCTGACATTCTGAAATAGATTTAGCTGATTGTGAGAGTACGAGATTTAATTTATGGGCATAACAATGAGTGAAAATAGCCTCTGGAATTGTTTCTCTGATGTTGACCTGAACTCCATTTAAATATCTCCAAAGTGCCAAGTCTCCAAAAAACTTATTTCACCTCTCAGTTCAATACGACTGATGCCTGATGTCTGTTGATTTATCGAAACAAAGGGTGCTTCTCAAATCTCCTATTTTATGTTGTTAATGATAACATCTTCAATTGCCTCTGAGATTATTTTGGATCTTATTAGATAGGCCAGAGAAAACAGTGGATGAACTAAATGTGTGGATACATTTGTGTCATACTTATCTTGCTTAGCTAAACTAGCAGGTAGCGTCAATTAGTTAGCAAAATAGGTATTATAGCTTTAGCTACAATGGCATGATAAAAAAAAGAAAAGTGATGGGTGTGTGGTGTAGGCTTCTAAATATGGATAGATGAAATGCAAAAAACGATAATTTATGAGAGGATGAAAATTCTAATACATGAGTGAGGGAGGAGAAAAGGAAACAAGAATAAACTGTAATAGATTAGTTTGAACTACTGGGGAAATTATTTTGAATTTTTGGATAGTAAAATCAAGGAGTTCTACAACAGAGTTCTACTAAATGTGACCTTTTCAGGGACAGATTGTTACTGTCGTTGATATATTACTTATTTTGGACATTATTTTCTTGCATCATGATATGGGCCTTAAGGATCAAACAGCAGGGACAAAATAAAGACTAGGGTGGCAATAATAGTAAAAACGGGAGCTAATAAGAATGTTTGAGTATTTTGTTTTAATTGTGGTGGCAGTTGACAGCTACTCACATTTGTGGGTTGCTGTCAGTGCATGTCTCCCTGAATTATCCCTCTGATCTCAGTGTGAAATCAGTTATGTGGGATGTCTGGGTTACTGTCACAATGCCAATAAATTAGGTCTCTAATTCACTGTCAGTAGAGCAGTTATAGAAAATATATTTGATGATGTGAAAGATAATAAACTAGGCCCTCTTGCTTCTATCTTTCGGAGAGACTAGTTCATTATCACAAACATTGATTGAACCATCTGAAGAACTAGAGGGGACTCGATAGTTTAGGCCTTGTAGAATAGGTAGGCTTGCTATGTCCTGCCAAAAAAGTATATTGTGTGCCCTGTGCATTGTTCTGTTTCCCTCTGTTTGTCTTATACTATTCTGTCATTTCAATGATTGTCGTTCAGTTAGATCTAGTTTGGCTCATGCTTGTGATAAAAGGCTATATCAATTAATTAACTTGAATTTGGTAGAGAGCATAACTCCGCCACACCAAAATGTCCCTAACTCCACTAAGTTTCATCCAAATCCCTCCATAACTTTTGGAGATATCTTGCGTACAGATAAACAGACAAATAATCAAACAAACAGGGTCAAAAACATAACCTCCCTCCAGCTCTGTTGGCAGAGGTAACTATTTGCATAGGGTTAGTATTATGTGGGGACCTCATCTAATTAATGAATTACCCCGTAACCTCTGTGTTGTGTAAAAAGCATTCACAAAGAAAAGGTAAACATTTTACAATTCATCACTTGATTTAGTAGGTGATGCACCTGTAGTTTGGGCTGAGAATGCATTCAAAACCTCTTTTGATTACACAACAGCATCCATTTTTCATGACGGGAGGAAATTAGAAATTGTGCGACTAGAAGCAGAAGAAGAAAAATAAATAGTGTGGTAATTTGCGCAATAATGTTTACTTTCCAGCATTCAAATAATTGACGATCTCTGCAATTATGACGAATTCCTGGACGTCTCCGAGGTCATATTTGACTTGTGCAAGTAAGACTTAAGATAGTCTGAATCACCCTATTTGAATGGGAAACTTGATGTCATTGGAACATTTCACCATGAAGACCACAATGACTTTGGAACGGAAATGATCTACTGGTTTTAAATGGGATTCACATCCTATTTTGATGGGTGAGTACCTCAAGAAAAGTTTCAAGTTCACTGCATAGTAGCTAACTATATGAAAAGTAAAACACACTTTCCAACCATTAATCTGTACTGTTGGTCTTTGAAGCCGTTGATTGGTCCCACAGCTGTATATTATATGCCGTCTGCCTTTTGAAAAACATAGCCCTCTGAAATTCATCTTGCAACCCAAACCACATCAGCTAATTGACACTCAAACAAAGCTGAGAGAGCTGCATACTGCTGCACTGATTGATGGACGAACATGAGAAGTAGCCCGCCTTCTCCCATTGTGTGACCGTTCAATCAAACCTAGACCACTGTAGCTGGCTGTCATCAATATGCATGGAGATAGCCTGTCACCACTTTTTTATGCTCCTGTGTGAAGTGGCACCGCCTGTCTCCTTTTGTGTGTGTTTGTGAAGATGCTATCCGTCTGCCCACCAGTGAACATTGCAAGAGAGTGGCCCAGCTGCACCTCTCTCTCATCAGTCTGTCCAAGAGAGTGAGGAAAATATCTGTTGCAAGGTTTTACAGTACTTCACCTGTGTTTTAACTACTTTATATACTATAGATACTATAATATCTATAGTAGGAGGACACCATCCTATTTCCACCTGGTAATTATGTGAACCAGAAAGCAGTTAATCGTTAGCAAAATAAACAGGAAATAGTATGGGGGTATAGATGAAAACAGACTTCATAGATTCAAAGCGATTTCTTCTGACACCACATTGTCAAATAATTACATGTATTTTACATTGAAAGGGATTTAAAATATATATATACATGAAATGCTTGAAATACCACCCTGACAGTTCATCTCTGTTGGCCTTGTCTTCATACAGCTTCCACTCATATTTCACACCTCACACCTTATTTTCTCCTTGACTTTCATGAATAAAAGATAAGCAACTATAAAAAATGAAAAAAAGATCCCCTGTGACCGTCAACCTTTAGCTATTTATTGTAAACCTACTTGTCATTCAACTTATATCACCTTCAAGCTGAATACTTAACAAACAACTGCCTTTTCAGATTACTGTCCAGCACAACTTTCATAAGCAAAAGACAATTGCACTCACATGTTTTCTGGTAACTTGTAATACTTACTTTTGCATTGTGGTAGATTAGAAAGGATATAATGTGTTTGTTGTAGCTGCAACATAATTGTGTAACATTTCTAATAACAATTCTTAGGATGTTGATAGCCAAAACAAGTTTTACATTTAAAAGGACTACACTGACTTTCTGGGAGTTTGACTCATTGGTCACCTTACCCAATATCTGATGAGAGGATTGGCACCAAAATAATCTCTGTGTCTGCGGTAGATAAGTTCTGTCTGGTGCACATGCAACACTTTAGCATACTGCTTTACAGTAGGCAATTAGCATTATCCAATGTTGAAGATTAACCTTTTAGTAATCCAAAATGTGTATTGTTTTTTATTCTATGGCCTGTAGAGTCATAACTTCTGGAAACAAAATCTCAATCTTCATCATTAGTGAAGTCCATTACAAACAGCACAAAAAGTTTAACTGTCTGCTAATTTGGCTACTTCCTGTGTAAACAAAACAAGTTATACCATTCTAATAAATTGAAATGATCCATCTTCAACAACTTGAAAATGTGGATACTCAACCACACCAGGTTCGAGTCCTCGACCACCACCTCTGGTTTCTCCAGTTGGGAATCTAAAACAGAACCAGCCAAATGCAGGAACTTACTTTACCTGTTTAACTGTTTCAATAAAAATTATGAATCGTAAAATGTCTTTGTTTAACTTTCGAATGAATGGTGCCATTTGTAGAGGTTGCTGAATATGTAGCTAAATTATGTCAACAATGCAACCGGGAATGTCAAACAAACAGCAATACAGGTAGGCCTTGCAGCCAGCATGTGCTTGAGGAGGGGCCAATCCATGGGTCTATTTTGATTTGTTGTCATTATTCAATCACTGAACGATAGAGGTCAGCATTGAGCCAGAATTACACATTGTACCTTTAATGATTTTCATAGCTACAAAATGATTTACGCTGATTTTCAACACATATTTTGTTATGTCTTTGTAATTGTGCTGAAATAATAATAATGACAATAACAATGCATTGCAAATATGATCATGTCATTTAATATTGTGGTCCCATGCAGAATATGAAGTACAAGGAGTGACTTTTGGGACCATACCAGCTCTGAAGTAGACATAGTAGGTCTCCTGATGCTCCCTCCGATGGGACATTTGAACAGATGTTCCCGGTGAATGAGACACGAGTAAACAGGTCCTGTCGGTGTTTGTCTCTGGTGTACAACAGCTGTCAGCACTCATGAGACAGGAAGTAGGGGGAGATAACTTTAAGGAGGTGACAAATGTAAAGGACAAAGGGGCTGGTGCCAGTAGATTTAACCTGCAATGGAATGTCTGCAGTATCTGTTAAGAGCTGTTGGGATTTGAATGCAGGAGGAATCCACATATGTGGGAACTGTATGATGATGTATATGGTCATTATGGGCCTGATTCCGACTACATGAAGGTATCCCTGCGTGAAGTTATTTGAACTGTACTTTTTTAGACTTTGACTACTCATTGTGCACACTGAGGATTTTGGGAGTGCCTTCCCCAGTACTCGAGATGTCCTCCCCATCAATATGATGGAAAATCGGGCCATGGACTCTTCTCCTTTTCATGTCTTACTGCTGAGGCATTACCTTTAAACACGGTGTGCCTTTAATTCAGTTTTGGGTAGGATGATGGCACACAATAATTTCCGGCTATTCTGCATTTGTGCCTATAAGAATTAACTGACAGATTTGTTCTATGTGAAAAACAAGTTTCTATCATAAATGACAACTGCTTTTTACTCAAGACACAGACGGGCCACTCTCCAATTGCCGTACTCATTGCATTAAAACTTTGCATAAACACTTGCATATGTCTGCATCGCATACACCCGCCGAATGCGGGTAAATTGGTGGCTGTGGCAGGTCATCCGCCACTGTGGCATGTAGTTTTAATAAAAATATGTAAACCATTTTAAAAAATACAACTTTGAATATCTATAATTGGATATGGTTACAAATTTGAATGTCACATGTGTGACCTAAAGTAAATGCATCGGCCATAGGTACTATGCCACTTTGATCGACAGTCAAGACTTCTCTCTCTCTAGTGTTGGTACTGACCAATTATCATGAGTGTCAATCAACATTTCCGCCCACTCGCTCTTCACTCAATACATGTGCCCTCATCAAAACCTACCCAGTCCCGTCGTTCCCCCTTTTCAAAACCCTCAATTTTTCACTTAACAAGTGGTCAAAAATTGAACAAATGTAGCTACTTTTATCAACTCAGGAGTTGCGCGGTGAAGCCCAGCAGGCTGGATGCCTGCAAGAATGGAAAGATTGTCCACGAGGCATCCTGTCATGTTAAGCAAGCCTTCGTTGATGGGCGTATCGATGAGGCGGGTGAGGGCACTGCGACACCATACCAGTGCGCAGTACTCACTATTTTGAGTAGACAACGGCCAGGGCTGCCGTACACAATGGAACTCATTCTGGAATGCTGTTAAGAAAAAGTTAAGAAGAAATGTCTTCTTAATTCCACTTACGAAGTTTCCGGGACAATTCTGGCATTCATGAACGGTTTCTTATGTGGGATTCGTTCTTAGCTAAGAACACGAAAGAGCAGTCGTAAGTTGGCCAGATTGGAGTGCGCCGTGTTCTTAAGGGCTGAATTTGTGAGAAATCATGTGTTCACATCAATTCTACAGACATCCTCGTTGTGAATGTGAATATCCATAACTAAAATATATCATATGAGCCTACATAATATAGACCTGGACATTTGAAGGAATTCATTAAAAACAGATGTTTTAGGACCCAGAAAGAAGACATGTCCAGGTAAAAGAGGACGTTTGGTCACCCTAGTATTAATAGTCCACATACCGTCTTGTTCTCTATTGTTATTTTCTTATTGTTGGTTATAATTTTATAGTCCATATTTGTTCAAGTGGAGAAACATTCCAATGCTCATCTTACTGGTATGACGCTGCATGTGACAAATAAAACCTTCTTTTTTGCACTCTGTACTATGGTTGCATGTCCTCATAAGGAGCTGGTGAGGCGTTTCTGTATGTAAATTCAAGTCCATGAGGACACGCGTTAAATGTAAGAATCAGCGCAGCTGAGAACAGTTTGGAGGGTTACGAACACATTTCCACGTGTTCATGAATCCGGCAGAGCTGTTTCTAATATTAGTTTTTACGAAGTTCGTAAGAAGATATTTAAGAAGACACTTAAGAAAATGTTCCAGAATGAGGTCCAATGTTCTTGAGTCATCACCCCAGTGGATTTGATAGTGAAGAGGCAGATGCGTGAAGAGGCGGAAGCGTTTCCAGTTGGCCTTACGGAAATTCCACCAGGCTTCACCGGTTTGCTCCGGACAGAGTCTGCGAGTTTAGGTACGGTTATCAAGCAGCCAGGTTCTCTCCGTCGATTGTGTTGGTGTTAGAGACAGGGGCGAGAGAACACCGGGACAGACACTGGCATGAATTGCGAGGGAGAGGCTTGTAGATGTTTAAGATTTTAAGATTGAAGATTGGTCGGAGAGAATCCAACTCAACATTTCATGGACTAACGTGGCAAGGCCGTGTTTCCTGCTCGTCTGCTAAAACGCAATGGGTCTCCTGGAGGAGGATGACGAGGGCCTTGGTGGTATAGGCCAGCTGCTCGATGACGCTGATCTTACTGGCGGTGAGCCCTTCGGTGTTCAGCTGCAGTATTCTGGGTTGGAGGCCAGCGGAACAAGCACCACCGGCTCTCGTCCCCAACTGCCGCCAAACACCAGCCCGGGTGAGGGCCCTTAATTGGCAAACTCTGTTTCACTTACGAATACGATTGGCAGTCATAAGTTACTGACAGGAGGCACCACATGAAGGTGTTTGCCATTCCCCCCTAATAGAAGTGACGCGCCGACTGCGGTTTATGCTGCTTGCACTTGGGAGCTGCGCAGGAAATTATTTTCACACATTGGCAGGCAGTGTTGTGCATGAACGCGCTAAAAGAGCGGCGTTGAACGTAGGAGGAGGTTCTACTGAAAAATAATGGCTTTTTTTTGTTTTACGGAAGAAATGAACGTGAACTAGTTCATTTTCGGGACTGTGAACTTAGTTCAAAATTCAAAATTATGAACTATGAATGTGAACTAGTTCATTTTAATCTGTGTGAACTGAACTTTGAGCTAGCTCTTGTGAAGTGTGAACTTGCACAACACTGTTGGCAGGATGGTTTAATGAGATAAACTCAGCTATCACCTTATCTCGGCCTTCTCCCTGAATGGAGATACAAACACACACTTGCGTAATTGAGTTTATTTGATATCAACAATATACAAGAGGATGCTTAATTTAAGAAGAAGACATCTTTAACTACATATCTCAAAATAATCAAGGATTGCACAATCTTGAAAGCTTATTTCCAATCTGGTCCTGCATCACTTGAACATTTCGAAGAATACCTTGAGTACGTTGTCATGCCATATTTATTGTTATTTTCTGTTGTGAGAAGTTATTGTATTAGTATGCATAGTCTACTAGGCCCGTACAGTATCTTGAAGTGTGACACCTCACTGGCTTTATGTTCAGAAACAGCTGATGAGGTAATGAAGGCTGCATCGATTTGTGATTGGTTCCCAAGTGGGTGTGAGAGAATGTGAGGAAATGCTTAAACTAAGCTGATTGGATGATGTAAACCGAAGGGATGCTGCCTTCTTGAGATTTACGCTGATTGGATAATAAGTAGCAAATGAAAGGGTAGAAGGATAATTAGAATGAAGTAGAACAAAAGAGGTGTAGCCTGAAATGATTAGGCAGGAAGAAGTGAATGAGAGGAGATGGATTTGAAGTAATCTTCCTGACTGAATTTACGCTAAGCTTAATTTAGAGAAACGTATATAGTTTGTAAAAGTTTATTCTTCATCATAATGCATTCTAATGCTGTAAGAATGAATATTTAATAAGTTCTGAAAAAGGTACCAGTTCTGACTTGATATACAGCATACCTTATTTGGTTGCATAGGTCTATCTGCAAGTCATCCTACTAATCACTTGACGAAACAGTAGCTAACCTATACACAACAAGTTGATGTGATACTGTTTTGCTGTAAAAGTGAAGATGATCTGCTTCCAACATTAACATTCACAGCTTTACTTTTATGACTCCTTGCCAAGACCAATTTATTTACGACTTCATACATCATAGAGAAGAGGGTACTTCTCGATTCCAAGAATCAGCCTTTCCTTTTCCATCTCTCCCTATATAAACAAAATATACCTGCAAAATGAGACAATGCAACCAATTTTTCAGGCCATAGCGACTGTGCTCGTTGTGTTTGCTGGCTCATGCTGTCAGTGTGACAGCTTCACTGAAACTACTGGCTGCTATTTACTTTTTCATGACATTTGGCTGTTCGCTTAACTCACAATGCTGTATGTTTAGGAACTGGTTTAAAGAAGGGAAAAACTGGATGCATTAGCAGCACAAACTCAACACAATAGAAAAATAAATAGTCACACACCTATAAGCAAACACAGAACTTTTTATATAGTTTATCATTGCCATAGTCCTGCACCTCTTTGGGTGTGCATTCTACTATTTTTGATAGCAAACTCAACACAAAACAATCAATCCCGTGAGGACTCTGGATGGATCTAGGGTGCTATGTTTTCAAATTCAAGTTCAGGTTCAGGTTACTTTATTTATACCCGCAGGTAGATTTGGTCTAATCAGGTGTAAAATGCCACGTTTTAAATTATCAGAATTAGTTTTTCCAGATATATTTCAAATATAAAACCCAATAAAAGCAATAATATTCTAATCACAATTAATATTTTGTATTATTACATTACATATAACATTTTAATATTCATTACTTTTTATATGAAAGGAAGTAACAAAAAGAGTAACAATATATAAACAAATTATATAATTTATTTAACTTAATTAATTGACAAAATGGTAACATTTCTACAGACTGCATAATCTACAGTTTATAGCTATTGAAAGATTAACCTCAGTAATCATGTTTTTCCTAAATGGAAATATAGCGATCTCAAATCATTTTCTACCTATATTTGTTTTCCATATTTGTTGTACACTGAAACAATCTACTTATTGCTGAAATGCATTTGCAACTATTTTCATCTCAGGTCTGCTAGATGGCCAGATTGACGAGAATGTGTGTGTGTGTCTGTGTTCGGGAGAGATAGAGAGAGAGGGTTTGGTAGGTGGTATGTCCCTTGCCTATACAGCAATCGCTGACCATCTTTTGCTTCTCTGACAGTGATAAAGTGTGGCTTATCAAGACGGCGTACGTGATCGAGGTGTCCACGGTGACAATTCATCATGCTATCAGAGAGCACAAAGATGACAAGTTGTTTTACTGCTGAATCAATTTCTATAATTTTCAACTGCAAAAACATGTCTCATGGTTGAAGCAATACTCTCTCATCAATTATTTCTGTATTTATTCGTTCTTTCTTTATCCTTCTTTCTTCTTTTGTCTCTTGCACCTAAATGTAAAGGTTCAACACAGACACACACAGACACACACACACACACACACACAACTGCAAGCACACTCACAAATGGACATTATGTTTATTCACACGCATTTTTTCCATTCTGCAGAAAGTCACTGTGGGTGACAGATTGGACATAATCATTGGTCAACTGTTTCATCTACAGCAACGACATCGCGACATCAACATGACACCAGCAATTATCGATGAGCATCTCTGTGGCGGGGGAATCTCTCGTGGCTATTGTGTAGAGTAGCTGTTGAAGCCAACAAAATTGTGTTTGAAACAGAACTAGAATGGAACAATTATATAATCAGAGGAGAGATAAACATGGAATGCAATAGGCCAGCACAAGTCAAGCGTGTGAAAGGTTGGACGGAGCTACAGAAGAAGGCTATGGAATGGATACTGGAGGAGGGGGTTATAAGGGAAGTGGCATACAAGAAGTGCATCTATGCACGTCCCGCTGGACTGTTCCCTCACATTAGCAGCCTGCCCCGGTTAAAGATACGCCTGTAAAGAAACAACAGAATCATTTATTGAACTGACATTAAAATTTTATGGTAAATGGAAACCCCTTGCTGTTTCCTATTGTATTTTAAAATGACTTGATAGCCTTTTATTTTTCCCTTGTTCCTTTTATTATCTGGGGGCATTGGGTCGGGTTTCCTTTCTCTCCCAACCTAATCCCTTCCACTGCCTCTCTCTTTCTTCCACCTGCTTCTCCACTCCATCTGTTTCTCCTAGCCTTTGACTTGCTCTTGTTTCCCCTCTTTCTGTGGCTTGACTAGCTGTATCATCCTCAGGAGATTTTGACATGATATTAAGCTATAGTTACAAGGCAATAGTCTGATGTGGATCCCAGGGGAAATCTCTTAGATCCATTGTGCCATTTTTACTGGAGAAGGCAGGTGTCTGCCTTGCTGAACCAAACAACGATATATTTAATTTTGAAAATGGATACATACTACCACCCTCGAGCCACCGGGGATCTGCATTCTGAGATGAGAGAATCAGCCTTTTTTTCTCTCTCTAGGAGGATGTTAATTCATTGACAGAATGAGGTATGATTCCGGCAGTGACAGGTGTGGGCAGAAGCAGGTGCTGCCTTGTGATACTGTTGTGAAATTTATGTCTCATCTCTCAGTGAGGGCCTTGTGTACACCAGCTGCTGCAACCTTGTGTGGAGAAAGCTAAGAGGTTTTAATTAGGAGTAGGAGTGTCATTAATTACACATTCGTTCACGCACACATCACTGTCTTAGAGAAGTTCCTTCCACCTTCGGACTCCTCCCCTTCTCCGTCCTTGTCAGGGCAAAAACACATTGATGCACCCCAGAATTCACTACCTACCAAGAGACGGAGAGCAAATGTGTTAATTTGATGAATGGCAATCTCAGCTCCCTCCATGTCATCCCTCCATCCCAGTCTCCCAGATTATTCAACACTCTCTTCCATCTTTGATCTAGGGCCCCCCATGAGATGTTTGAAAACTCAGACCCCTGACAGCTCTTTCAAAGGGTCAGGATTTAAGTGAGAGGGGGGGGGGGGGGGAT
>OMOT01029638.1:0-12068 GCA_900312575.1 Acanthochaenus luetkenii | reverse complement strand
TTTTCACCCGCTGGACCCTTCCAGTGAGGAAGTTTAAAATCAGCAGGAGAAGCTGATCTGGGAGATTAAAATAAGACGACAGGCTCTCGATCAGAATGTGAGGCTGCATTTTATTAAAAGCTGAAGAAAAGTCAGCAAATAAGAGTCTTGCATGTGATCTGGGTTTTTCCAGGTGTTTGTATACAGTGTCCATTATGAAGAGTTTTGCATCATTCACCCCTTTGATTGGCTGGTAGGCAAACTGCAAGGGATCAAGTCCATTTAAAAGACACTGTAATGTTTTTCAACATTTTCTCAACATTTTCATCACTAGTGTTGTAAGTACCACTGGTCTGAATTCCTTTAATTCTTTGGAATTTGTAGATGTAGGAATTGGGGTGATGGTGGACGTCTTCCACATTGTGGGGATCTGACCCAGGTCAGCACACATTTGGAAGAGTCTGGTAAAGACTTCGCTAAGCTGGTCGGCACAGCAATGCAAGGTACGGCCACAGATGACATTAGCACTGTGGCCTCGCAGCAAGAATTCGATTTGATTTGATCTTTATTTTTCTCGAACCATAAACAAAAACAATCCATAATAATAATACAAATTAAAAACAAAATAAGTGGCCGTGGGTTCGAATCTCCACCCCGGTTCCGTTCCCAACCGTATTTACTACCACTTTGTCGAGTCGTTCATGTGCCCGCAACTCGTAATCACGATACTTCCGACAGCACATGAAGGCAGCGCAGGCTCTCAACGTTTGTGGTGGGAGACGTTTTTAACCAATTGGCAGCCAGTAACGTTATATTTATTCGTGTCGCAGCTATGCTATGGCGAAAAGACAGATTTATAGACACACACAGTCAAATGGCAACACAGACCATATTAGTCATAATTTAGTTTTACAGCCGGAAGACATGTTAGTTCGCAGCCACAACAACAGACATCATACATTCGTCGCAAGCTAGCAGCTAGGTTAACAGTTAACTGCAACGTTAGCTTACAGTATAACGCGGTTAATTGTTTGTATTCCGTGACACTGGTTTATTATATAACGTTATATTTTTTAAACAGTCCCGTATCCGTTTTGCCGTGTGTTGCTGTTGTCACGTGGCTCTCAGCTGGATTGTTGACTAAATCGTCGCCAAAAGCTGTCGAGGCAAGTTAGACCCATTGTGCACTAACGTTACGGTTGTTTCACAGTCTTTAGCCTAGATTGAAGTGGGCCAATGTATCCTATTTTAAACTAAATAAGACAGCAACAACAACACAAATATCTCCATTCTATTAAGAATTCATTGACCTAACGTTACAGCCAGGTTGTTTGTTGTTTAACGTGTCCTGTATTTTCTACACGAGCAGTCTTATCAGCCATAGTCTTAAAGTTCGAACCCTGTATTTGTCTGTGGTCCGTGTAGAACCGTGTTGCCAGACTAGACTGACGGGTTCGAGACCAATAATGGCTCGAAACCCGCCCAAATATTATAGACGCTAAAACAATTCATTGGTTTGACCGCCACACGTCAGCATGGGATTAAGAGAGCATATAGCAATAGCGCTGGTTATAAACTCTTCACCACATCTAGATCAAATAAACTCACTCTAGTCCCAGTTCTTTTCTAAACTGAATACAACTGAATATAATTAATGTCAACATTTCTCTAAAGTAGATGTCATTCCCTTTAGTTGTATGATTATACAACGCAGTAGGCCTACATAGAAGTCATGATTTAAAAAACCCTAAACCAGCCCAATATATATCTACCCACCCAACATTTGTTCCCACCCACGGGAACAAAAGCATCCCAATTGGGCGGAAAGCTGCCCAATCTGACAATACTGCTTTAGAATACACGGACACGGTTGGCTTTTTATGTTTCATTTGAACTTTGTGTACAGCAGTCAGTCAGCCGTCGGCTGCGATTCTCCAAACCGAGCTCTTACCTCTCTTTCAGACCTTAGTCATGCTTTCTCTCATCAGGGGATCAGCCATACCCAACCACAGTGAAAGACTGGCGAAGCCCATCCTCGACCATATGGCAGTCCAGCTACAGCGCCGCCATGTGGCTGTGGCGTGTTTGCTGCTGTGCTGTGTGACCCCGGCCATGACCATGCCTGACCCCAGGCACAGAGAGGGTCTCATGCAGCTGGAGGCCTCCATGCAGATAGGGGGACGGGTGGTGCTGTCTGAGGCTGAGCAGCGGCTGGACGTTCAGCTACACAAACTGAAGGAGGAGGAGATGGCGAGAGCAGACTTCCCTCCCGCCTTGCACTTCTTCAAGGCCAGGCGCCTCATCAGGAACAGTCCCATCTACAGCCTACTGCAGAAGATGCCTAAAGGTACCTATGGTGCACACACACAGTCACTGATTGAATCCAGGTTGTCTGTTTCTGCTCAGGTACTGACGGGCTTAGTGTCAGCTCGGTCATAGCGTCATAGTGTGTCCACTGTAATCTGTAATGTATTTCATAACAAGTGTGTTTGCCTTTATTAAGCAATGATGGAATAATGCAGAACGCACATCTCTAAAAACACGAGATACTATTTCAAACAATGTAAAACACTTACAACGTGTGATGCTAGTGTGTATGGTGGCATGTCTGAATCGGTTGCTCCTTTTATTTGGGAAATATTATTCTTCTTCCGAACGAGCTGGCCAGTCCTTTCGCCCTTGTTTTGAAGAGGAAGGCTATGGAGAGGATGTCTGACTAGTCTGACAGTAGCCTGCTGTCACGGTGTCTCCCGTGTGCAGGCTGCGCATTAGCTGGAAAACCCCAACATTCAGACTTGTCCACCCATTCCTGTAGTTCCATGTACTTCCCTTTCCAATGAGATATAATTTTCAATGTGAGACAGCTTTATGTTCTGGACAATCCAGTGCCATTAGCATAGCCCGTGTTCACTGTGTCCTGGAAGAGAACTGCCCAAGCGGACATATACAGCAGGAACTGATATGGTGATACAACATTACCCTCGATGTAACGTCCTTCCATGTGTTAAATGTGCCATTTGCTACAGCTCTTTGTCTTTTCCCAGTTCTATAGCTGTGCAGCCAGATGAGAGGCTGTGGGCAATGGTCCAGGGTGCTTAGTTTTGCTTGGTTGACATGAACAATGACCTGTGACATGTCAGCTAGCAGATCCCGCACCATGGCTGGCTGTTATGAGTCTGTCTATGTGTGTGTGGCTCTAATGAGAGCGTTGTTGTGCTATGCCCTGCTAAGTATGTATAGTGGTTTTTGAATTTCTCCATAAATATATATGCACAGCAGCAGACAAAGAAAGAAATGCGTTTCAGCATTAAGCCTTCATCAGTGTTTCCCAAGATGAAGGCCTACTGCTGAAACACATTTGTTTCTTTGTCTGCTGCTGTGCATTATAATAAACTGACTTTCCTCTTTTTTGGAACACGTATATGCACAAGAGTCTGCACCCTGAGGGCATCAAGAAGTTTTGAGGTGAGCGGGCAAGTTCTTTATTCTAAGGAAATCGGTCCCCAATCCCCTATCTTGCTGTGGTTATGGACTTTTGGGACAGGACATTACATTACATTACAGCATTTAGCAGACGCTTTTATCCAAAGCGACTTACATGTCATACCGTTGGCGGAGGCAGCCATGCAAGGTACCAACCTGCTCAACGGAGCAATTTGGGGTTAGGTGTTTTGCTCAAGGACACTACGACAGATTATTTCCCAGGAGGAGCTGGACTCGAACCGCCAACCTTGCAGTTGCGGGGCGGGAACTCTACCTCCTGAGCTACTGCCTCCCCCAGGACAGATGGTTGCAGTCTTCCAGTCAGGCACAGGACGCAGTGAAGAGGTGAAGTTCATCAGGTTGTGTGAGCACAGGGACCAGATCATCGGTACATTCCTTCATTAGATGGGGAACAATACCATCCGGGCCATTGGTTGTTTTAGGATTCAATCTGATCTGTCCAGTGTTGCATAATTCTTCCACTGTTACAAGCTTAGCAACAGGAGAGACGGTGTAAGTGGTGTTACACGTCCAGGCTTCAGACAAAAAGTTGTTAAAGGCCTCTGCCACATTGTTGGAATCAACACTGTGCAGCCTAATCACCCATCCAGATGTTTTTGATGTGTGATGTTTTGCCCCAGCTCTCTGATGATGAATTCCCTCCACTGTTGGAGCTGCTGTAAGTCAAATTTGATTTTGTCTTTAATGTTGTAGGTTGTATTTGCACGACAGACCAGTCTCTGGACAGTGTTCTAGCTCCAAGACCTCGGCTGTGGACGACCTGATTGATTGTAGGGATACTTGTAATTCAGATCCGCATAGAAAGCCCTCTCCTTTTTGTTTCAGGGGCAGTCCTCCATGTCCACGACTTCTCCATGGTTGACGTGGAGTGGCTAGTGAGGAACGTGACCTACCGACGGCACTGCTACATGTGCGTCACTGATGACCAGTCTATCAGATTCCTCTTCTCGTCTAGCTGGCCCAAACCTCTGCCACGTTGCTCTCCCTGGATGCTGCTGGAAAACCTCAGGGCCAAGATGGTCAATACCACAGACCTAGACAACAGGTAACTTATTATTTGATGCAGTTTGGGGAGGACAAATAATTGGTTCATTCAAAGAATAGAATAGAATGGAAAATAATATTACAGAAAACAACAATTAATGGCCCATAATTATTTTTGCTTCCACAATAGATCTGCCCATAATCTCACCTAACATGTTTTTGAAGGATTATTTCCCGGTAGAGACTTCCATTACTCCCCGTTGGTGTCAGGTGACTGACAGTAAGCAGACCGTGACTTAATGCACACACTAAAATGACAACACTCAACTCTGGGAACAATGAAAAGACGTCATTTCATTGTTCCCAGAGTTTTTTCATTTTTGTGTGTGCGTTAAGTCACTGTCTGCTTACTGTCGACTGACACCAACAGGGAGAAATGGAAGTCTCTACCAGGAAATAATCCTTCAAAAACATGTTGCCTTACAGACTTTATTGTCTCATCCACTTCTTTATATTTAGGGCGTCTTTGTTAGCTGGGACAGCGGTTAATTTCAAGCTAGGTTTGACACTGTAAGGTTTGTATTTTAAAAACTAATTTGCATTTCAAAATGACTGGCGGAATTGTGAACTAGACGTAGACAGTAGTAAATGGGATATAACTCCACATTACCCTTAAGAGTTTACAACAATGTGGCAGAGGCCTTGAACAACTTTATTTCTGAAGCATGGATGGGCAACACCACTTACACCGTCTCTCCTGTTGCTAAGCTTTTAACAGTGGAAGAATGATTCTCCTTTGATCTACATTTGTGGTCACAACCATGTCTTTCCATCTGTGTCCCCAGCATCATGGGCAACCTGACACTCTTCACTGATCAGGAGCCAGAGGCAGTCTACCCCAGCCAGGATGTGGTATGGAAGAGGTTTGAGCAGGCCTTCCTCGCAGTCTGGGGTCTGGTCACGCATGCTCCTGTGTTCAGAGACTATTACTACCAAGGCCTCACCCAATTCTACATGGACAATGTTATGTATCTGGAGCTGCGGGCCCTACTCCCAGAGGTAAACGTATGTACATATGCGTTTACACGCGTGTGTGAAAACGCATACACACACTTTTTCCCTCTCATGTTTGATGCGCTCAGTGAAATCATGTGTCCGCAAATCGTTCACAATTTCTGCGTTTATTTAGTTGATCAATATTGCGTTATGCATTTTGGTACTCAGACATATGAGTTGGATGGCAGCACACATGACAGAGCCTGGGCTCTGAAGACCTACCAGGAGGTCAGCAGACAGTTTGTAGCAGAGCACCCAGACTTCTTCGGGGCAAGGGTCATCTTCACAGTCCACAGGTGACTGCAATGAACAACACTCAAACCAACATCCTCCAACTCTTAATATTTTCAAAGACCATTTATGCAGGTTGAGGATGATATGAATCTGTCTGAATTGCACCCTGCTTGTTGACTCATCAGCAGACACGAGAGGATGTCTAGATAATCTGTGATGGCACTACAGCAATACGTGTCCAAACGGTATACACCATGCTGACAGCCATGTATTTGGTCTGTGTGCTTCAGGGGGTTAAACGCATCCATGATGACTGTGGCTGTGGAGGAGGCTATGCAGCTGCAGAGAGACTTCCCAGAGACCATGGCTGGTTTTGACCTGGTGAGAGGCAGCAGCAGACTATTTATATTGACAGATGGAGAAATCTTGATTTTATTTTTCTTAAAGTCTCATTAAACTTTTATCACAACTGCATTGGAATCAATGAAAACAAAACGTACCGAACATTAGTTTAAAATGGCTGTAGCAATTCCCTTTGTATGTGTAGGTGGGCCGCGAGGACAGTGGCAGATCCCTGTGGTACTTCAGAGAGGCCTTGTCGCTGCCACTAGAGAGAGGGGTCATTCTCCCTTTCTTCTTCCATGCTGGAGAGACTGGTGAGCTCATCAACCCCAGTTTTTATATCTATTCCCACATCATATACTCATTTATGTGGCTCTATAGTTAACAGACATGTTGTAAAGCACATCAGGTGGTAGTGAGGATGAACTCTGCCCATGTACTAAATGAGTATTGCTCCAAATGCAGTTCACAGTGATCAGTCCAATGTTAGGCTCTCTGGATTGAATGACATATATGGTATGCTGTGAGATGATATTGAAATATATATTTCATCCATGTGGGATTTTGAGAACAAATGTGCTTTATGTTATGCTCTTCGTTTATAATAAATTCATAGTGCAACCTTAACTAGTGTGTCTTGTCCATGTAGATTTGTAGCACAAACAGGCTAGAACTAGGCAGTGTGTATGGTCCATCTATAGCCTGATGTACTAAACTAATCAAAATGGGATGCAGCCTGTTTCAGGTGTTGCCACGTGACCAAAGTAATACATTCCTTAACGAGCCTGGGTTCTCCTTTGGGTCCGGCGCTGAAATAATTTGAGAACCATCAGTCTAGGTGTTGCAGTAACATACAATTGCATTAATTTACGGTTTCTCTACCATATGTAGATCTTGAGGGCACAGAGGTGGACCAGAACCTGTTGGATGCTCTGTTGTTCAACACATCACGCATTGGTCATGGATTTGCTCTACTTCGCCACCCAGTGGCTAAGAATCTATCTAGGAAGAGAGGGGTTGCAGTGGAGGTGTGCCCCATCTCCAACCAGGTACACCGTCATCTTTTGAACCATACTGTGTGTTAATACAACAAACGTTCAAAGATGATATCACTATATAGGTTTACTCTGATTTTTATTTGCCATTGTTGCCTAGTGCACTGGTCATATCACATCCCAAACCAGCGTCATATTAGAATGTCACAGTATACACCTTCAATTAAAGTGTTTAGACCCATTGGCTTATGAGTAATATATAGGGGATTGTCAATGAATTACATGAAACAGCAAGGCTGTAATTGAAGTAATGGCTTGTAAACAGGTAAACATCTCCTTTCTTATGATTGTTCAGGTGCTGAAGCTGGTAACAGATGTGCGAAACCATCCTGCAGCTGTGCTGATGTCAGAGGGCCACCCGCTGGTGATCAGTTCTGATGACCCTGCCATGTTTGGTGCCTCCGGCCTCTCCGACGACTTCTATGAGGCGTTTGTGGGCTTTGGGGGGATGAGCTCCCATATAGGCTTTCTCAAAGAGCTGGCCATGAACTCTATTAGGTGAGGCTCAGCTGAGATGACAAGAGATGTGACTTACAATTGACAATTCAATTTTGTATTTGTGTGTACGTACGCGCACATGTCTGAAATGACATTTCCCCCTCTATTTTTCCAGGTACAGTTCTTTGTCTCCAAAGCAACAAGAGAAAGCCCAGGCTCTGTGGCAGATCAGATGGGATAAGTTTGTCTCTGAAAACTCCTTTTAAATAGAGCATTGTTTTTATAATGTTGTATGTAGGGCAAACTTCAAACTTAGCCTCAATTATGAATGGGAAATGTAAATACTGCTGCATAGGCAAGCAAGTCTATGGTAAGCACTCATAGAAGGTACAACAAAGCGGTTTAAGATATGAAATTGACCCACATCACTCCCTGGTGGAATTTGTTGTATACAGCCATCGGCGCAAACAGAGGGCAATTACTTTATTATTGTTTTTACTTAGCACACAAGGACTCCTGAAAGCATTTCATTATATGTAGTTTATCATTTGCAAATTATTTTATTTGCACTTTAACTGAGAATTCAGGTTTATATTTTGCTATATTATTGTGCAAACAGTTTAAAGTGCTTACACAGAGTGATTTATCTTTGTAGACTGTTTGCTGGTTTGCTTTTGTGAGATTATACTGGGTAGCTTGTTGATTGGGTATGAAAACCTCTGGGCTGTGAAAAGGTGTGTTGTGGAGGGATATAAAGTAGGCTAGGATTTTTTAAACTTGAATTCATACATTGTAGACTGTCTTTTTGTTACTATATTACAGCACACTTGACCACTGATCATTTTGGTACATTTTATAAACTCTTCTTGTTACTTCAGTGTAGATTTGTGAACATGAACAACGTTGACAAAGATAGAGAGCCGAGAGCCAAGACACTCTTTAGATTAGTTTAAACTTTATGAGCATTATCAGCAGTCAGTTTCTTTGACTGTGTGGGCCCATTTTCTGGTTCATAACTGCACAACAATGAAACTCATTTACGTGTAAGAGCTCCAACAATCAATCATGGAGTTTCCCCATCACTGTCAAGGGAGCAGTGCCAGATTTAAATGTCTTGGTTACACAGAGATAGGACTCTAGCACGGGAGGGAGTCACATAAATCAAATGAACTATTACTGTAAAAAAAAAAAGTACAGTATGTCATATGTGATTTTCTTAAGCAATAGCCAAGTTTCACAAGCACACATGTCAACATAATGCACAGGGTACACATCATTTTGTTAACTGCAAAAACTTAATTTGAGATAATGTAAAAAGAACTGATAACATTATAATATACTGCTGTGGTTCAATTTATTTAGTTTTTCCGCATATAACAAAATGATCCATACTTATCCAGTGTAATAATCCAGTAATCGGTGCACAGTGTGTCATCCATCATCGGCTGCTGGTATTGAATTTGGTGAAGAAGCTGTCGTCAACGGTGTTGATGCATCTCTTTTCACTTGAATGAGAAAATGACACCCGTTTAGAAAGAGCGCGTGAGACAATACGGTGGACATGTATATGATTCTACATGCGCAAAAGTGAGTGGGACAGTGTGTGTGTATTACATCAAGTACACGGAGTTACTGACTGTTGTTTCTGTGCTTCTGCCAGTTTGGCGTTGGTGCTGTCCAGGTCTCGTCTCAGTTGCTTGTCGAGTATCGCCTGCTGCCTCTCCAGTAGCAGAGCTGTACGGGCCGAGTCCACACGGAAACGGTCCTGTCGCTCCTCTTCCTGCTTCTTCTCCAACTCTATCCTCTACAGATGCACAGTACCACAGACAGAGCTCACACACCTACAGCTGATAGCTGGACACTGTGTGTGTGTGTGTGTGTGTGTGTGTGTACTGTATGTTTGAGTGTTGTATAAGTATTCCTGTTCTACCTTCTTCTCCTCCATTTGATACTTCTGGAACTGGATGATCTGCTGCAGGTTCTGAGGGGGGGGCCTCCGGTCAATGCTGGGCCAAAGACAGGGCACTCCCAGCACGCCCAGGGTGGGTCCTGCGTCTTCACCAGTCAGCTCTCCCTGCAGGTGGTTCAGGATGTCTGCTTGATTGTCCTCATCATTACGCTCCCGCTCCTGACGATGCCTCTCCTCAGTCTTTGCCCACTGGGACCGCACCCCATCCGGACCCAGTAAAAAGAAAAGGTGTTGTTAGGCAAGAATGTGTCACTTTCCACAGCGAAGTGTATCATTTTGCAATGGATGAGTGTAGGCAGAAGTGTCATTTTGGACAGTATGTTTGAGACAACCAAGCAGTTGATCTTAACCTCAGACCTTTATTTACCTTAATTGCGGTTTTGTGTACATATAGTCAGAATATATGCTCCTCAGGGTGCAGATCCAAGGTGACATCATTTAACTTCTACTTCGTTCCTTTCAACTTCATTCCTTTGACGTTATTATATATTATTTCTAAGCAAGTTTAACCACGGTCCACTGACAGACACCGTTAGCATGTCCTCATGAAAGATTACCAGGCAGTAGAATGACTCACCTTGGCCAGATTGTGATCTTTAGTAGCGAGAGCCACGGCTTTTCTCCTCTCCTGCTCAATTTTCTCAAGCTGGAGAGCTTTGTTGTCCAAGTTGACTCTGCTTTGGTCATACTGCTGCTCTGGAGAGCGGTAGGCACAAGTAGAGAATGTGAAGTGAGTGGATGGGGTGGGATGGGGTCTGTGAGAGGAGGGTTGAGGGTTGCAGGTGTGGGTATGTGGATGGTTGTGCATGGGTTGCATGCGCCTAAGAGATAGCAGAGGCAATACAAAAATGGCTGTGGACCAAGTCTAAACTCCAATGCAGGGCAGCCAGTGTCTTATTCACTGCCTGACGTGGCAAACGTACCTTCCAGCCTCTGCTGGCGCCTTGCTGCTGCTCGCTCCCACTGCTGCTGGATGAGCCACTCTCTGAGCTGCTCCTTCTGTCTCTTCAGTCTGGCCTCGCTACTGGTGTCCTCGCCCACCAGGCCCGGGGGCATCATCTGTGTACCGTCGCCGTCTGTACAGCGCTCGCGGTCGTTCAGGTCATACTCCCGCTGGCAGCAGGGCTGCTGGAAGTGCTGTCGGTAGTGGGCAACAGCCTTCTCCATCACACGCTCCTCCTTCGCTTGTCGGCTGTTGAGGAGGCAAGCCGCTTCGCTATCATGCAGCATATCTGCAGCTACATAGAGAATATATCACACACACACACATCAAGTTGCGTTTCATTACTAATTACGAATGCCCCATCAACAAAAGCATCAGAATAAACAAAATACTGGTACTAATGGATGTGTTTAACTAATATAGCCTACTGGTCCAAGTGGAGGCCACATGATTAACCCTTGTGTTATTAGCTGCCTGTTGTTTTAATCAGTGAGTAGTCTCATCTCAGATAACCACCACACACTGTTCAAGGAGCTTTGTCTTATAAACGCTATTACCCCCCTTATCTCTCCTAAGTCTTTGGTATGAAAACACCAAATGACTCCTCAGAAGAACCTTGTGATAAGCTGCAAGCCTCCTACCACACAGTGGACGCACGACGCCGTCTCGCTCATTACATAACAGCACCTGACGTTTTCTGCGGCCAGGTAGTAGTGATGTACATTCCGGCTCTTTTCAGTGAGTCGGCTCACTTGGCTCAGCTCACCAATAAGAGCCGACTCTTTCGGCTCCCAAACGGCTCTTCATTCAATAGCATTTCCGGTTTTTCAAAATCGTCCAAAGTTAGCGATATTTTGAACAATAATTGGTGTTTGTGCACATCTATCACTTAAATTGTTCAATGGAATCGTAGTCTACCTTCTAATTACCAAAATAACATTATTTTGCATTTAGTTTGTTATAAAAACGATTTAAATAAATGTAAAAACAGTAAGACGCTATTACACATGTGCATTGAAAGTAGGGCATTTTTATGTCTTGAAATACATTGCACAATAAACAGTGCGTAGTTCCATCCATCCAAATCATAATAAAATATAATATTGCATCATAACAAAGAAAATGTAATAAATGCATACAAAATAAATGTGCCAAACTGCAGCATCAGAACAATTAAACTGGTTTTCAAATTATTATTAATGTTATCTTATTATAGTGGTTTTAACTATTTCTTTATAATTAAAAAAAAGTCCTCTGATTACAGATGGATATGCACATTTTAAGTGCCCAGTATCAAGTTACATCATGGTCACCGCCGATACACAGTAATACCTTGGCTACTTTGTAATCCGATTTGGAGCAAGAAATAAGTAAGCAAGATTCTTTATCAGCGATACATGAAATGAGCGCCCCTCTGATGTCGGGCTTCTCCCTTTATGCCAAGACACAAACATGTCAAGAGTGATTTAAGGAAGGTCATCCCATGATCATCCTGCCAGGCTGCTGGCAGTCTTAATTGGATAATACTAGACATCAGAGCTGTTGCCCCTTGCGTGTGAAACAA
>OMOT01029636.1:0-14390 GCA_900312575.1 Acanthochaenus luetkenii | reverse complement strand
TTTGTCTCGGACACTGAAGATGAAGAATTTGAGGGCTTTGTGGACGATGAATGAACTGAAAAAGTGAGTGTATTGTGTTGTATTTTACGTGTTATAACTGAACAATGTTGAGAGTTATTGTGAATACGCTAACGTTTTATTTAGCAGTATCAGACTGGTTTTTTTACGTGTTATAACTGAACAATGTTGAGACTGTGAATACGCTAATGTTTTATTTAGCAGTATCAGACTGGATTTTTACGTGTTACAACTGAACACTGTTACTGTGAATACGCTAATGTTTTATTTAGCAGGATCAGACTGGATTTTTACGTGTTACAACTGAACACTGTTACTGTGAATACGCTCATTAACGTTTGCACAAGGTTGAGAGTTATTGTGAATGTGCTTAATAAAGTTTGACTGACTGACCTATCTGACTGGTTTGTGTCGCTTAATGCGCTTTATAATCCGGTGCGCCTTATATGTGAAAAAAGATCAAAAATAGACCATTCATTGACAGTGCGCCTTATAATCCAGTGCGCCTTATAGTGCGCAAAATACGGTAGTTTAGGCCTTGTAGAATAGGTAGTCTTGCTATGTCCTGCTAAAAAATGATATTGTGTGTCTTGTACTTTGTTCTGCTTCCCTATGGTTGTCTTACATTATTCTGTAATTCCATTGATTGTTGTTCAGGTAGATCTAGTTTGGCTCATTTTCTGTAAAGACCTTTGAGATATGCTTGTTGATAAAGGGCTATATAAATAAATGAACTTTAATAAATAAAATGAACATACTGTCTGAAAGTACACGCAATATTTTTAATTGTCACATTTTTCATGTAGTTTTCGGTAAGACTTTACAACAGCCTTATTCCAGTGTGTTAACCTGTGTATTAACCTGTGGAAAAGTATTGTATGTATACAATATTACTGTGCAGGGGCCTCACTTATCAAGCATCTTAGAATAGGAGTACTGATCTAGGATTAGTGGGTAAGTCACACAACCTTATACTGTTCGCTGTGACTTAAAAGCCAATCTGGTCCCAGATCAGCACTCCTATTCTAAGATGCTTGATAAGTGAGGCCCCAGGTACTTGATGAAAATATTGTACTTAAAACAATGTACCATACCATTTAAATGTCTTCATTAAAACAATGTTACACTGTTTGAATTATGAATTGTAATTCTACTATTAGACTACTTTTCATGCAAAATCCCTATTTACCTGGACTTTAGGAGCATCATCGATTGGCACAGTATTCTCTTTGCCTAAAATAATTTCTTCATATTTCAATGTGTTATCTTCTTCTTCTTCTTCTTCTTCTTCATCAGCATCACTGTCAAGCTCAAGTGGTCTTGCATGCCTGCGTTTCAGAGCTGGACAGCCATCTCCTACAGCTCCCCCAGATGTAGGTCTCGTTATATCATCCCCCTGTTTCACTTCTAAAGCCACATGGAAAGAGAGCAACACATTTGAAAACGCCCCAGTCTTGAGTAGATGATCAGCAAATGTAATATAAATGCAGGTTAACTACAGTACATAAAAAGCACTTACCGGAATTTGTATGATTATCATTTTCATGGGTAGAAGACAACACTTTATCTAACTCTTCTGATGTAGTAGGATCATGGACTGCTTTCCTTTTTACCTGCATAACAAGGTTAGCCAACATTATGTTAAGTTATGGCATTATTCAAAAGTCTAATTCTGATGTCTTTCATATGAAGATGAATGGTTGCTACCTTGAAGGAAGGCAATTGAATTTTTTTGCGCTGGCCAATGATGTGACTGAGGGGATTCGTTGGTTTGGTCCTCTCCTCCACTGTTTCCACTCCAGTTTTCAAAGGAGCCACAGCAATCTTAGGAATGAAACAACAACACAATAGCAATAATACTGAAAGGGGTTCAAAAGTGCATTGTTATTGAAGAATGGCAAAGAACACAGAACAATTAATTTACTCAACCAAACAATCATGTATATATGTATGTATGTATGTATGTATGTATGTATGTAATTTATTTAGCATTACAGGTAAATGTACCTTTGCTTTCTTCTCCTGACAGTCCCACCACTCATCAAACGCCTTGAAAGCAACCCCCTCAATCACTTTACGTGTTATGTCCTTCTTAATGATTGACTTCAATTCCTCCATGATGACTCCCATAACCTTTTCCACTGTGACCTTATGAGGGTTCTTCCTAACAGGCAGGTACCCAGGTGGTGGCACAAAGGGGTTGAACCTGGGAAAAGGTACACTGGGCCAGGGAGGCCCACAGAATGATACAGGTGCACTGCCATGCTTTGGGGGATTCCCCATGTCCAAATGCTCAGCAGGTAGCATGTGTAAGGGGTATGGGTGCACAGGGTGTACAACAGAGGGCAGGGCTATCAAAGGTGGAGGGGGCCCAAGCAAAGTGGGAGGGGGAGGAATAGGGGGAGGAAGCACGGAGATGCCGGTGTGATGTCCTGGAGGTGGGACCCAGCATGGAGGCGGAAAGGGAATAGTGCCATTTGGCAGGCAAACTGGGAAAAGTGGAATAGAGGGGGGAATGGAAGGGATGGGGAAAGTGAAAGGGGTGACTGGTGGGTGAGAGTGTCCAGACATGGTGGCAGGGGGAGTCTTGGAGGAACGGCATTGACTGATGCTACTGAGAGAGGAACGGGAAGGAGGCTGAGGCAGGGAGAACTCTTTGCTGGGTATGGACTGTTTCTTATTAGAGCGCTCCTTGTCCTCATTTGGTACATGAAGTTCCTGTGAGTAAGACAGAAAAAGATCATGACTGATTCATGAATGAAGCACAGCAGCATATAATGACATCTAGAAGTTATTATCCGTACCCATTAACTTTAATACTGTTAAATCGATTTTTGAAAGTACTATTATTATATCAGTATTATGTGTGTGTACAAGATGTGTCAGGACTTATTTGTATTACCTTGGTCCATGATAATAACTGGAGCCGTTTTGCACCTTTGTCTGAAGGAGTCTTGTTTGCATTAGCCCTCCCTTCTATATGTGTGAGATGAGAGTAAGTGGGAGACTGGGAGCTTCTCAAAAGGGAGACAACAGCTTGGATAGTCTCATCCTCTTTATTGTCACTGACGGGTGTTGGACTGACATCCACTAGAGCATTGTGGGATGTTTGTCTGCTGGTTGTGGGGGATCCACCAAAAGCTGGAGTGCAATCAAGTGAGTAATCTGAGGCAGGAGAGTGTTTAGCTAAGCAATGTGAAGTTGGGCTGTTCTGGGGGTGCACAGCAGCCCCCAAAGCCCCTTCATCAAAGTATGAGGTGTCAGAGCTCTGGCTCTTGTTCAGCAACAGTTCAATGCGGGAGTCCAAGCTGTCTGTCTCTGGATGGGGGTTTCCAGGAGATGCGTTAACAGCAGACGGGGACGACTCTGTTATCCACGCGTGGCAGTCAGGTGGGGAGGGCGCTGCTGCACGCCTCTCAGCTATGACATTAATGCTTAAGGTGCTGAGAGAGTTGTAGTTCAGAGGTAAAGCCTTAGAGGTAGAAGTGACCACCTCCCTGGACTCCTGACCAGGAGGGACGAGGTGACAGGAAGGCTCTGTATTATTGTGAGCAGAGGGTGGTGCATTCTGACCCCACGAGGCAGGCCGCTGGCTGTGACCTGTAGTTTGTGTTTGGGCAGGGAGAGGGAGAGGGAGGGGGAACAGTGGCTGTGGTTGGAAATGCTTAGAAATTGAGTTAAAGTCTGAGCTTTTGCAGGATCTCCCACGATGCCTTACAGGTTTACGATAGCAGACCTCTCGTCGTAATGGTTTGTGAACACTGTAGGTGGAGGGCTCCCCCTGGAGGATGGGAGTCGCCTGAAGACTGGAGTAGCAAGAGTCCTGGGAGAGGGGAGTTCCAGACAGGCAAGGAGTACAGGGGGATCCCTGAGAACATGGCGTCAGTCCAAAGCTGCAGGGCGTATCCTGCCAAATACTGGAGTAGGCTGTGTCCAGAGAGAGAGGTGTAGCGATGCTGGTGGGGCTGGAGTCGTTCCCCTGTCTCTGTGGAGGTGTGCTGCCCTGTAGGAGTTGGACAATGGTTCAGATCGACCAGATGACAGAAGATTTGAGAGAAATCGTAATATTACAAATACTGTATATATCAACTTAACAGCTGGTCTAAAAATACTTAGCATAACAACAACATTACTTCAAACTGTAACAAGCAGCTTTAAGAAATGTTAAACGGCTACAGCAAATTACCAGCAAATTGGCAATTAGGCTTTGAAGAGTTTGCTCATTGCCACCCACTGGCAATGTCCAAGGGGTATAGCGCCCACTTAAAAGGAGCTGGAGGTATCGCATCCTGTTTTCACCTGCGGAGGGTTGCAAGTTATGGTTAACCAAAAGTAAGGTTGATAAGTAAGGCTGGTGACAACTAACACAAATTTAACAAAGTTAATATTAAAACACACCTATCAACCTGACGTTTACAAAAATGCACCTTGTTTGTGAAATCAGTCTTACCTTTTGGATCAAGTTCCACATGAATGATGTTCCCCATCACTGACGTCTGATGGAGGTGCTGAACAGCGTCTTTGGCAGCCTTGACTGAGTCAAAAATCACCTTGGCAACTCCTAAATGCTTCTTGTTCTTGGGATTGTAAAATATTTCCACTTCTTCAATGTCCCCATATTTTTTGCACATGTCAGTCAAGAAGCCCTCCCTCACATTGTCATTCAACCTGGAGAATGTCACTTCTTTGGGAGGGATGGGGCCAACGTAACATTCATCGATCTGAAATGAAATACAGGTAAACCAATAACTAATAACAGCAATATGAATAATAACACTAATAATACTACTAGTACTAAATAATAACAACACTAATAAAACTACTAGTACTAATAATAATAACACTAATAATACTACTAGTACTAATAATAACACTAATAATACTACTAGTACTAAATAATAACAACACTAATAATACTACTAGTACTAAATAATAACAACACTAATAATACTACTAGTACTAAATAATAATAACACGAATAATACTACTAGTACTAATAATAATAACACGAATGATACTACTAGTACTAATAATAATAACACTAATAATACTACTACTGATAGTAACAATACCATGAATAATACCATTAATAATAATAATAATAATATTACTACTAACACTAATAATACTACTACACCTTATTACTATTACTATTATTATCATTATTATTATTATTATTTGTATTATTGTGATCACCACCATGGTTCAATTCCACACCTTAAATCGAGGAACCAAAAGGTCAGCCCTATCACATTTGCTCCACATGCGACAGATGCGGGGATCTCTGACTGTACCCACAGGAAACACTCCTATGTCCTGAACCTGGTGAGGTAAACAGCAGCGATCATTGGAATGGGAACCATCCATGTGGGATGTAACGTTATAGCAGGACGTGCTTAGACCTGGACCGTCTGTGGAGCAACAGTAAGTTGATTTGACTCACGGGTATGTTAAAGTGCTGTCCGTCATAACGGTACACTTTGTAGAGTCCATTTGTCAACAACGGGTCTATAATCAACTTGCAGCTCCTCCAACGCGGCGCCGCCGTCTCTCTCTCGGTAGTCTGTCGTTGTTCGCTTTCCATCACATTCGCCAAAAGCTGAAAATATAACAAATACACGCTGCTAATCTAATCATGTTCATCGGGATTATTGCACCTGCTAGCTTGTTTTACAGCCGTTGGTCCTCCATTGTAGGTTAACCCGCCCCAACAGGTGATGGAGAGCATCACCTGTGTCCTTCTCCAAACGATAAGACTGGCCATTGTAAGGTATTTTGAATAAAGCACAAATAACTACGACATAGTTGAACAAAGACAAACTTGTATCTCCTTACCTGTACCAAAATGTCGTCATTTGATGGACCTACATTGTCACCTGTTGACGTTGTGATTGTCGGCGTTCTTATTCGGTCGCCCAAGGTTTGTTCATGGATCCTTCCGCCAAGTGAGGTTGACGAAATATAGACCCTTCAGTGAGATTGAGGAAAAACAAAATGGGTGTGTTATGAGGTGACAGGAGAGACAGGAATTTAATGTAGATTTTTATGTACCCTAATAACACCTTTGTTGGTAGTGTAGCTAATAAAAATATAAACAAGCTCTATTGAAAATCACTAATTTATTCTTATAGAGACTTGAAGTGCGTCTGATCCTTCGAATTATAAATATATTTTCTCTGCTCTGAATAGTGAAATTTCCTAATTCATAGCCTTGTCACAAAAATAATAACAATTCTCAAATGAAATTATCATATATATTGCCACAAAGTCTATACCACATAAACCCTGTTAATATCTGTGAAATTATAAATGTGTATTTTTTAACAGATAGTGACAAAGAGCTGTGTACGAGTTAGAAGTTGTTTTCCATCTGCAAACGACTTGGAACCTTTAGGCCTAATTAAATCAAATGTGATTTTAGGCTATCGGCGTTGGGTTTTGAATCCAAGTCATAAATGTGTCCACTAGGTGTCGCAGTACTGTTTGAGCGTTTGTAATTAATAATAATAATAAATAACATAAATAGCTCTTAAATTGATACTTTTCCAATTCAATTATAATGGCTGTGAATGCATTACACATCCATTCCATAGTAATGATCTGTAGCTGTAGACTATGACATTTTTGCGGCTGTCTAAACGCTTGAGCTGCTCAGGTAGCAGGTGGGGAGGCCTATTAGGAGAAGGCGGGACTATCAACAGGCTCATGGGGTGCTGGTACTCCTGCTTCTTAACAAGCATTTCCAAAACCTCTCATCTGGTCATGCAGCCTCCTCCACGGTGGTGTGTGTGAAGTGGAGGTGGAGGGGAGTCCGTCTCTGCCTCTACTGCAGTCACCGCTTCTTCTGTTTATCTCTGGTTTATCTCCACACAGGCATCCTTCCCCATCCGTCTCTCCAGAAAACACAACCCAGAAAGGTAAGCAGAGGATTTACCAGGGAGCAGGAGGAATTCACGGTTGTTATTGTAGGAGATAGAGGCGGTGGGGAAACGTCACTCCTCACAGTTTACACCAAAGAAGTCTTTCCAGAGGTAAGACGAGCTGCATACGTCACAATTCATTTAGACTCGGCTATCTCAATGTTTGAATCAAAGCATGATAGAAACTCCTTTTTAATGTAAATGAAAGCAGGACCAGATGTTTTAACTTTTTTGTTTTTGTTTTTTCCAATTCAAATGAACATCTGCAGCAAAGTATAGAGACAAAAGAGGAACTATGTGCCATCTGTGTCTGAGTGTTGTCAGGGTGAGGTCCAGAGGGCAACAGTTCCGTCTAAACCTCTATGACACTGCAGGTAAGGTTTTCTCTGTATACACACTTTTGAAAACACGTTGCTAAACAGGTATTCCAGGTCGGCGATAGAAGTCGTTCCTCAAAAGCAGCATAGCAATGCTACCGCAGGCCCTTTGGTCTTTAGTCCCTCTGAAAGTCCAAAGTATTGTTTTACAAAGGCAATACCTTTACAATTACAACATTCATTCTCACGTATTTCATTACAGATTGGCAAAGTTGTTTCATTTTACAAATATGAGAAAACACACTTCAGTGGATTGAACTGAGAATAAATTGACCCCCACCCTGACTTATGCAATATTGTTTTGTGTTTGTGCGCCTCATTAATATTACAATGTAAATGTGTTCAATATCCCTTAGTGGTACCCTGGGGTGCAGCATTTCTGCCAAGGGGTGCCCGTCACCCTGGTAGGGTGCAAGGCAGACCTACGGAAAGACAAGATCTTGACCAAGAAACTGCGGTCCTCAGGCCAGAACGCCGTCACATACATCCAGGTATCCAGCATAACAAACTCTTCTGGGTCCAATTTAGAAACACGCCAATTGTAGTGATTGACCAAGTGGCCGGATTGGGATTAGCCATGCACTGTTACCACTTTTCTCTGCCGATACCCATTCGTTGTATTAAGCTATCGGCCCACACAAGAGTATGATATATTGATTTATTACTTTTACTAAGCAATATGGACTTAGACCCATTAGTGTGGGGTCACTGCAAAGAAAGACTTTAGTTATAACCCATTTTCTGGATTAGAGATTGAATATCCTTCACAGGGGAAAATCAAAAACACAGGGAACCAAGTTGTTTCACTTTCTGATGAGTGGCTCAGGATTGCATATCAGCATTAGAGAAATTCTGACACAACATCTTATTTTGCCTGGTATCAGCCCAGTATCTGGTACCGGTATATGTGCATCCCTACGTGGGAGTGGGACCTGTGTTAGCATATTCATAATAACAACTAAATGAAGTGCTTCTTGCAAACTTGTGCCGCAACTTCACTGTTCTGGCAGGGAGAAGACACCAGGCAGAAATGCAATGCCGAGCTGTATTTGGAGTGAGAGTCAGAGAGAGGAGTTTCTGTGCCCTATTGTAATGTCTGACTCCGATTGACACTACGCTCAAACTGCAACTTTAAAATGTGCTCGGCCTTTTTTTGCTGCTTCATCCTGACACATTTCCTGTGTGGGTTTCCTTCTGACTTCCTTAACATTGTGAAAGAGTCCATCATACATTCATTTGTATGAGACTAGTGTTTTTGTGGGGTTTTTTTACTTGTAGATTTTTATTTTCATGGAAATGTTAAGAAATCAAACAGATGCAAGTCACAATTCATCCCAAAGATGATTTTACTCACCAAATTGGCAACATAAATCCTGCTGAATATAATATATAGAACACAGATAAGCAAACAAATAGCAACACCATCAAACATTTAAACACTTAAGATTGAAAACCTGCTTAAAAGGCGTGTATTCACACAAGCAGTGAAACTTCTATATATAATTTACACTGGGTAAAATAAATAGACCACACATAGCAAGAATGAACCAAAGGAACCTGTCACCATTTCCCTTGATCCATTTAAAAAATATATATATATCAAAAGTGTTACAAATTACAGCAAGGAAGGCAGTGGCTCCAACACTTTAATGATGTGCTTTGCATTGTATAATTAGGTTTTCATTAAAAATGTAATACAATTTTGATGTACTTTGATATAAAACAGCACACGTGTGCCAGAAGTGGCTAAAAAGGTGTGTGCATCCAACAGTCAATGACTGTACCTGCGTGCATCAATAACCATCTTTCACCCTTTTGGAAAGTCTCCAAGAAGCAGCATTTTGTAAGTTCACATACCTAAACAACCAGCGCTCTGTGGGAGTGTAACGGCCACTGCAGAGATGGAAACGTACTAAACAGTCTATAAGTCTTCCACGGCTCCTTCTTCTTCTTCTCCGCTTAATGTAACAGTCACTGTTATGATAAACTAGTTTGAACCAGTTTCAATTAAACTTTTGGGAGCCTTGTATACTATATTACTATGACACGGCATAATCCCGTAATCCTACTTTTCCTAATTTCAGCTTGTTCTTGCAATTGCGAGAATTGCTCAAATAAAGCTGTTGTACCAACTGACTGTTGTGGTAATTTTTCCACAACACCATGACACACAATGGGAAACTGGTCAAACCACACCGACGCAACTCCACAATGTGCCACAGGACAATCACAAAAAGACCACACTTATATCATCTACAACACACAGGGTGCATAATCACGCTCAACAACAAGCAACAAACTTTAAAACATTTCCATGAAATACATGGAAATATACCGCTTTGGAATACATTTCCCCATAAGTATCAACCAATACGTCTGTCATCAAAATCCAGCAATCATGTTCATGGGTTGCCGTATATTCTTGAGTTGTAAGAGCAATGCTAAATTAAGCAAATGTCTCCACACGGTTTGACATGAGGCGGATCGAACAAGAGGATAAATAAGAATACGTCTCGGTCACAGACTCCGTCATCGTGCTCAAACTGCAGCCTTTTATATCTCAAGTAAAACGTTGGCACTCACACTGCAGTAAGGCACTTTGGATTCAAACATTCCCTGCCCGGCATTTATTTTCATTCAGTTGCCTCAAGCAGTAGACGGGAGGAAAATACTGCTGGCCTGTAACGTACACATACGTTGTTGGTTTCCTAGTACATTATTATTGTCCTGCTCGGTATTTCTATTGTACGCCTCGAGGACAGATTTCATACATCCTTAAGTCTGTTAGAGCTCCTCAGACATGCAAACAGTCAAATGTTAACTGTTCAAGCGAATTGTAAAATCTTGAATACTTGTTTCCTGGGTAAGGGAAAGGAAAAGGCCATTTTGACTATGAGATTCACACAAACAATAAACATTTCACACAACCTGAAATAATGGCTAGTTATGGTTGTAGAGGCTAACAATAAGGCCAATATGAAAACGTATAACAATTTAAATGCAACCTTCCCAGTCCAGTGAGTTAGTATGTCTGTGTATCAAATAAAGTAGAGTTGTACTGTGGCCTAATACATTTTCAAAAAGGAAACGACTCACTCCCATCATTTTGGTATCCAAGCCGCCGGGCACAACGTTTCAAAGCACCCAGGTCAGACAGCGACCCTACTGTACCCGATTCAGTCAGACAACTCACGCGTTGAATAGAAGCATTTTTATAGAGAATAAAGAAAATATAGATTGTATTTTGGCGTCACGGCTCCGTTTCGTATCGAGAGATCACTCGTAAACCTCCGCACGGGGATCCATGAGGAGGCAGCAGCAGAGAAAGAGCTGTGAGTTTAACAGCCTGAATAGACCGGCCAATTGGTGACGGCAGCACGCCAAGCTAAACTGACACATCAGCTGATCAACATTTTGCCCGATGAACAGAGTTCCTGGAGCGGGTGATCAGGCTTCCCTTCCACGGGTGGTTACAGTACGACAACAGCATAACGCCTTGGCAACATTTGTTAGTAGGAGCAAATCATTCATCAGCTATTTCCCACGCGTAGGACGGCATGAACAGATCTCCCCTTTAAAACTACAACTATTATCCATAACATATGAAGTGCGAAGACAATGAGCGTGCAGTCGCCAAATGTGTAACGTGTGACAAAAGAAACGTGCAATTAAACTAACGGTACATGAGCTATTCAAACAAACTTTTTATCAGAGGTTTCACAATAAAACTACCGCCGAGAGTCCGCCGCTCGCTCTCCCGGTAGAATCAGGGGAAGTGGATGGAGTCCTGCAGGTCATCGTTCTCGCCCCTGTGGTCCAGCTGGTTCTGGAGCCGAATAACCTGCTCCAGCTCCCGGATCTGCCGGTCGGTTTTGTGACTGACGAGCGTGCGGTAGAAGTGCACGGCGAACACGATGAAAACGAGTCCGAACGGCACCATGATGGCGGTGGACGCGATGGCCGCCGCCTCGCCAGAAGTGATGGTGTCGTTTCGCTCGCCGTTGGAGCGCCTGAGGGGTAAGAACTTGACCCAGCACAAGAGCACCACCTCGGTCAGGAAAAGGAGCGTGCCGATGACCGTGGAAAAGGCCCAAGCCAGCTCGATGTGGTGGTGCATGCGCTCGTGGGGGGATTCGTTCACGGAGTTGAGGTTGTGAACGTTGCTGACGGCCTCGAGATTAGGGAGGATACAGGTGCTGATCATGAGGGCAAAGAGGTGTACCGCAACCAGGATGGTGGTGCAGGCGCTAAAGGCTATGAGCAGCCCCGGGGGGTAGTCGTGGTCCTTCTCCAGTTGTACCTCCACCATGGCAACCTGAGGGGGGGAAACAGACAAGCATAGTGTTCATATTGGCAACAGGGTCCATAACCCCACTGTTAAAACATGCACAACTACCGTACAAAGAACGCGTCTTATGATCGACCCCGAGTGTTCCGAGGCAGAAACAATGGTGCAAAAGCGGCACAGTTAAATTTTTGAAATGGGAAAGATGTCATCCGCTTGAACTTGACGCCGCATCGGCGCCACGACGAGCAACGTCCTCCGGCAAAATGAGGAACGGTGCAACTTCCCCCCACACAGGTGCAGCTCAGAGAAAGTACAAGAGGTCACAGGTCTCACCTCTCCCCGTTGGTACCTGCAGCACAGACACGTGACACCGCTCAGAACCGAGTCACGACTAACGACGACAAGACCCAAGACGAGGCTCCTGGGGACAAAACCGTATCAAACGAGGGGGGTCTTAAGTGTGTATATTCGGGGGACCTGTGAGGAAGATGGGGGAGCCCCCCCCCCTCCTCTTCTCGCGTTGACTGGAGAGAGGTGACAATGAGATGCGCTCGAGAGAGAGAGAGAGAGAGGATCGATCTGCGTCACAAACTGATAACCTGGCGTGTTGCGCGTGTGCGTCAGCCGTCGGCCACGGGGTGTAATAACCGGGACCGGGATCGGTGCGCTCGGAAACTTACCATTGCGAATCCCGACAAAAGAGCTGAGGTGCGACTGGTGGCTTTTAACTTGGCCCGGCTCAGGTAGAGTTTTCTCCACGACAGAGCCTGCATGGAGTGTTCGTTCAAACTCATTCCCAAAGTCGCTCCGCCAAGTTTAAATACAGATATATCTATATATCGGTGTTTTTTTTAAACTGTCTGGTTCCCAGGACAACACTCGATGACGTAGATGGACACCGCGCGTCGGATGTGAGGCTTTAGCGCGGTGTGGCGTGTAATAAACGCAAGAAATGAGAATCACACTGTGGCCAAACTTTCCTGCAACAGCTGACTGTCAGTCCGTCAGGAAACACAAGCTACCCACAATCCACCGCGCCTTTCAGACGCAGTAGTGGCGGCTCGAGCGGCTCGTCCAGCTCGTCCGGCCCTCTCTTGCTCGGTACGGATCCCTCCAATCAGAGCTGTGGTTCCTGTAACGCTACTTTCCTTATCGGCACACGAGTACACGTAGAAGTCATTCGTTAAGATATTATATATATATATTATATCACTTGCAGTTTCATATATATATGTATATATATATATATATATTTATACATCCTTAGGCTCTTCTGGTAAATTCGGCTTACACTTAGTCCACCAGGCAGTTTCAATGAATTCAACTTTTAGCATTCACGCTCGCTAGCGCCCCCCACTGTGTGTTTGGGTGGAAGACGATCGTGGGAGTAACAATGGAGCCAGTTACAAGATATATAGAATATATATATAAATATAAAATGCTGCGTGGTGTATTGGATGAATGTAAAAGGTCTTTTAGCCATGTGGTTTTCTGATGTCCCCTTGCTTACAGCCAAGCAATCCACTACCCAGTGTTTCCCATAGCTTTCATTAGATTGTTTAGCTTTAGCCTGTATGCATACTTTCCTTTAAATTGTATTTATACATGTTATTTTTTTATTCTGTGAGTACATTGAGCGCAATGTTAACCGGAGTCAAATTCCTTGTATGTGTACATACTTGGCCAATAAAGCTGATTCTGAAGAATTTGTCAGATGTTTGACAGTGATCGTTGCACGTGTGCTATAGTAAACCTTTTACCCGTGTGTGGTGTTCGGGTCTGTGGTGTTTTCAATGTTTACTAAAAGAAAAAATGATCCAGTTCATTATTTTTTCAACCTTGGACTATTGCCGTTGGCTCATTTTCTGTGAAGAACATGTGTGCTATGACTGTTATAAAGTGTTAAATCACTTGGGACCGGATTACCACATGCAAAGTCTCACTGGCAGACTCAGTCCATTAAATGGTATGATTATTGGTTCAGCATGTTGTGAAATATGAGCTTGAAGCTGATGATATTTTGTAAGAGAGACTGCATCCACAGATTTCTGTCTGAATGGACTAATGTATATAAATGAGACTGCTGTTGTTATCATCAGTGACACTTTTGAGGGGAACATTTTGTTAACATTAACATTACACCACAGACCTAAACTGATCCAACCACAGTGATAGTTCATCATTAAGCCCCTTTGTTTTAGCTAGCAGCACTAAACAGATGTTTTGGGGCTACAGCCTATTGAAAAGCCTTTTGAAGCGCAGCAAATTCTTGCTAAAAGATGAAGAAGTCCGACTCTTCCCTGCAGATGCTGATTCCTTCTCACAACTCTGTGGTGGGAAATCTGGTGGATGAGTCAGAACTGGAAGAGTATGGCTACCAGATCATCAACACCATCTTGCAGCACATGACAAAGAGGAGCCCCTCATCGTCGTCCTACTTCTTGGTAGGCTCAGCTACACCCGAGTCGGCACAAGACGGCCTCAGGACTCTGGAGACGGTGGAAAGTGAGGAGAAGAGTATCCAGGAGGAACAGATGGAGACACGAGTGAAGGATCTGTCTCAGCACTTCTCCTCCGCCTTACTGCCTTCCTGCATCCAACCTGTGGTGGACCTCATTGACAAAGCCAGGTCCGACCTCTTGACCTTCAATGCAGATGACAGCATGGTAGGTTGAAGAAGGGCTAGTGCCAACCGTTTTTCTATAAGTCTTTATAAGGGTTTACTGTATATTCAGAAGGTCTTTTCAACATGGCACCAGAATCAGATGTTGCAATAAATGTTGAAGA